>MU224884.1:2486180-2506929 GCA_018584345.1 Thuja plicata
AGACATCAAATCATAAATGTATGTAAGATGAAGATCCATGAAACGTATGTCTATCAGTATTGGATAGTTGCATCCATTGGTCGTTAAGAGACATATCTTTCCAAATCACACCTCGCCATGAACATTTATTTTCATACATATCTTATCTTCTATATTAGTTTCATACATAAGAGACATATCTTTTATTTGAATTTTCTTAATTGCCGATTCATGCCAGTTCACGCATGTGGTTCAGGCGATTTTTTGGATGAATTGCCTGAATCGGCGATTCAGGCGATTCATGCCAAAAAACCACCGATCTGATTCACCCGTTCCAAAAAATCGGGGAGGGTGAACCAGATTGCTAAACCGGCGATTCCGGAGATTCAGTGGCGATTCTCGTTACTATGTTCATTATTGATAGCCTCGTATATTATATGATTTATACATTTGTTTTGGTTCTTGATATGTTTAAGTTTAATTTTCTTTATACCAGTGCTCCATAGGCACATGTCCCATGGGTTCTTTAAATTGCTCCTGACCCCGGTATGGTACAGGTATGCGGGGACGTCATTTTCTCGTCCCCCTCTCATACTCTTTTCTACAAAATTCAAAATCAGTCCCCGAAACGGCTCTAAGAGTGGTTAGGGACGTAGGGGACGACGAGAAGTCCTCAAGACAGCTAGTGGACTCTCCTAGGAGTCCCCTAGCTGTCCTGAGGACTTCCCATCATCCCTAAGGCCCAAGCCGTTTTTGGATTATCGATTCACATATGAAATCTCAAATAAAGTCTAATGCTATGTATTAAGCTTCTAAAATGTCTATGATGAATGCTTTATCAATGTTATGATATGAATGTTTCAAATTTCTCTATAAATATAAAAATTTCCCTATTTTTTTAATAGCCGTCCCCTACCTTGCCCTAAAAATTGGCCCTAATGAGTACCCATACCGGAAACACATCCCGCTGTCCACTACCATCCTCCTCCCCGAAACTCCGTGGAGCATAGCTTTATACATATTTATATGTATAATATGTTTATTGATATTTTATGTTTGCATGAAGTCTTTTTTGTTATTATAGTCTTTTATTTAGTTGATTGATTTATTGACCGTGTATGTCTTTAAGTTGAACATTATTTGTTTTATAGATATTTATTTGTGTAATATGATAACTAATAATTTATGTTTACATTGTGCATTTTTTTGGATTATTGTCCTTTATCTATGTTTTTTTTTCTATTATTTTATTTCTCTTCTTAATTTTATAGATTTGATATAATATTTATTTAATATGGATATTTATTTTTTGATTTTCATATTTAAGTTGACCTGTTGATAGATATTTATTTATATTATATGTGCAGCATAGACATTACATGGTTAAGTAGATAATTTTGGTAAATCTGCATTATAGTTATTATAAATTTATGCTGTGATATTCACTTGTGTTGCTAATATTTATTTGTATTATATATTTATGTTGTTTTTTATTATTGATAATTTTTTGTTGATATGATTATAAACCTTTTATAAGTATAAATATTATATGTTTATATATTGAAATTTTAAAACTTATATACATAATATTTTAAAATCTGAATTTGAATATAATAAACTTTATGTTGAGATCTAATATTCAAGTTGAGATATGAATTTTTTTATATGTATTAAGCCTTATCTGATTTTTCGATATCTATATAGTTTTTAACCAAGTTTTCTAGGGGCTTTTTTCCTTTTTTGTTTTATCTTTGGCAATGCTTATAGGTGGTTTGTAATTAATTTTAATTCCTTTTTAAGCAATTTCCTTCCCTCCGTTCTCAGTTCTAGAATCTGTCCCTATCTCCTATTTATCCTCCTCAGTCTGCAACTATCTTCTCATTTTTTATCTCTAGCTATTTCATCCCAATAATAGATCATGGAGTATGTGCTGGAAAGTTGATGATGAAAACTATTGCACACAATTTAATCCAAAAGTTTAACAAATCTAACATTATGGACTTCTGAAATTACATTACTCTAAAACATTGACCAAAGCGTGGCTTTCATAGACAAAAATGCTACTATTTTCAGAACTCATAATTTCCAGCAATTTAATTGCATTTTATTGATCTAAAAACATGGTTGACCTATAATTGAGAAATATAGAGATTTTTGGGGAAAAATCTTAATCAATAGCGCCATTTTTTCTAAATAATTGCTACTATGATGCATAAAATTGAATTAGCTTAAAAAATTATCTTACAAGATTTGCAAAGTCAATACTTAGATTAAATATATTAAACAACTAATTTATGGATTTAAATAATATGCATACTTTTCTATAATTATTAACATGACCTGCCCAGAATTGTGGAAGAAAAGAAGTTGTTATGAATTTTAGGCTTAGCCTCACAAGTGCAGTATTTATTTAGTATATACTCATTTGATTGATATAAAGTTTTCTTAGAGTTCTTACCAGGAAGGTGGTCTAGTTCTAAGATAAGTCGAATACATTCTTCTTTCGCTAATATCTATCTCTATTTTCTCATCTTCTGAAGGCTGAGGGATTTCAGCATGCACAAGCAAAGGGCGTTGATATTTTGCTAATATCGTTAAAGCTTCCTGCAACAGGAAGAGTGGGGTTACGGAGAAACTACTAAGCATGTTTTCTTAGGGGATATTAACACAAATTTAAGATAATCTACGATACATAGAAAATTAATAAAGCAGATTATTATAACATGGTATTATTGTCAAAAAAGAAAGTTTTATCTATGAAAAATGAAAATCTAAAAATTCATTAGTCCTCAAAATTTCCGTAGTTCATGGTCTGGCATTCTTTAACATTTTCACACATTTACCATCAACAATCATCCTTCTCATGAAGTAGTAACATGAACATAGAAACAATAAAGTAGAACCTTAGATAGATTACCTTAAAAGTCTGACAAAATGAGAAAAACATTAGATTGAAGATACACAATATCAAATAACCATATTTATGACTGACAGAACACCAAATGCAGAAGAAAATTTCTAGTTTTTAAGGCCAAGGGTGGGGTTAGGATTAGAGTGGGCCCTGTTGACATTGGGAAAAGTTGACAGTTCAGAGTTACACTGTAATGTCCCTTTTTCTATATTTTAGACAATACTTGTAGTTTCACAATTCAAGGAACATATAACAAGTTGCTGATAAACAATTTCTATTATATGATGCTTAATTCCAAATGCATATGCTGTTACAATTGATAATGACTGATAATTGTATGAAGTTTAATTCCAAATGCATACGCTGCTCTACAATGATAAAGATTGCATAACAATATATCAACAATATATGATGGTTGTGTCTGATATGCAGATAAATATATGCTCAAATAACCTGTAATGCTGTCTCTGATATAGAATGGATCGCATACGAATATGTAGGTTGACTGGTATAATAACAATGTGTGTTGTATATTGTACAGGCTGTATCTGGTGTGTCGATATTAATATGCTCTGAACAATGGAAGCCGTCTCTGATATAATCTATATCAATATGCTTCAGTATGATGCCATCTCTGATTATTCCTTATAGCACTTGCACCGATGATTGTCAAGGTAATACAATGCTCTAAACAGAGCGATCCACAAAGGGATATGATTTCTTTCTCTATTATATTCTCACTTGATTTGCCCTCGGTGACATTGTCCTCAGGTATTTTCCCTCGAGTACATTGTCTTTGGGTATTTTCCCTCGGGAACATTGCCGTCGAGTACTTATCCTCAGGTACATTGTCATCGAGTACTTGTCGTCGGGTACATTGTCGTCAGGTATTTGCCCTCAGGTACATTGCCATCGGATATTTGCCCTCGAGTTCATTGTCATTGAGTATTTGTCCTTGGGTAACTTCCATCATTCGGTACATCACGGTGGTATCGGAGCTGGTGATCTTGCCAGCCTATTGGGGAATTCAGATCGAATCATGGAACCCAATGATGGAATGGAAGATGCATATGTGGATATGATAGTCTTGCTGAGGGAGCTAAGAAGAAGTCAGCAACAGCTTCGCTAGACCCTAGCAAGAGGACAAAAGCAGATCAATGAGACTCTCAAGTGCTTGGCAAATAGAAGAACAAAGGGCGACATGTCACGCACACGTCAGACCAATACAAGACCGACGATGCCGACGTTCCCTCCCAGGATCCAGCAACAACCCTCTTTGGCTGAGACCCTGAAGCAATTCAAGTAGGATTGGATTGGTGGTGGATGGAAGACAAACATATCTCTCAAGGACTACATAGACCTGCGAATGAAGTATCTATCCTCCGAGGGCAATACAGTCTAGAACAATAATCTGAAGCGGGAGATTGAAAATGGGCTACACAACACCTTAAATCCTAGAGGATAAAGACATGCTCATAGATCCACTTCAGCAACAACAGGATATGACAAGCAAGAATCAACAGTTGTACCTTCAAGTGGGGAACACCTAAACCTTCAAGACAGCCGCAAGGATGAAGAAGATGCTTGTATGAATTTTGTCAAGCTAACAATGGTTGATCAGCTACATGGAGATGCAGACCCTACCGATGATTCCTTGCAGGAGCAATCTCTACAGCTGGTTGAATATTGAGTTTACCCTTTGGTTGGGCATGAGGCGTGCATGATTGCCATCTCTTCATGTGAGTGGCTTCCTCATAGGAAGAACCAGTTGCACCTGATCTTTGGGATTACAGACCGTCATTTTTTGCAAGAGGTTGATTGGCATGATAACATTGATGTGTTTGATGATTGGTGTCAATGGGATCCTGATGACTCCAGGCATGGCAACGTTTATATCAGAGTGAAACAACAGAAGCTTGATGGAGATTTACTCTTCCCACCTACATCCAGGTGCGTGCATGTGGTCATGTTCAGTAGATATGGCTATCGGTGCCTGCGCATGGTTTGGGATCCTGGAGCTTGTCAAACGACCGACAGTTTGCGGATTGCTTGAGGGTAAGCAATCTTTGGGCTGGGAGGACTGTAATGTCCCCAATTTTAATAAAGTTACTCAATTAAACTAATTAATTAAGTGGTCCCAAAATTTAAATAATATTATAAAGAACTCTTTAATTAATTAATTTAGTTCTAAAATAAAAAGGGGCCAAAATAATAAATAAAGTATGTTAGCCTATTTGTAACCCTTCGGGAAACTTCCTGGAGCCCTTTATAAGGTCGTGTTGGCATTGTAGGAAGGCATCGTGGAGTTATCTTTTCTTGTCTATTTGTGATTCCAATTGGCATTGAGTCGTTGTTGCAGTTTCGGAGGTGCAAGACCCTCCCTAGTCTGGAATTGCAGTTTTGGTGGTTAGCAGCCATCCTAGTCTGTCGTTGGAGATATCGATTCAGATATTTCACTTGTGCGTGATTGTTCAACTTTGTGAAGTCTTCACTTGAAGAGAATCTAATGTAATCTGAGATATATAATCTAAAAATACAAATTCTCTATTCTTAGTGATTCATTGTGATTGATGGTGTGAGCTCTTTGTTAACAATTTATTCATCAACAATAATACATTATCAATTAAGTGTCTCGAAGGGCGTTGAGTGTTGTCGGGCACATCTCTCGTGTTGTCGTCGGGCACATCTCCCGTGTTGCCATCGAGAACATCACTCGCGTTGTCGTCGACCACATCACACGTATTGTCATCGGGCGCATTTCCCGCGTTGTCGTCAGGCACATCACCTCTGTTGCCATCATACACATCACCCGTGTTACCATCGGGCACATCACCTGCGTTGCCGTCAAGCACACTACCCGCGTTGCCGTCGGGTACATTACCTGAATTGCCTTCTGTGACATTGTCGTTGGGTATTTTCCCTCGGGTACATTGTCGTCAGGTAAATTCCCTCGAGAACATTGTCATCGAGTACTTGTTGTCGAGTATTTGCCCTTGGGTACATTGTTGTCGGGTATTTGCCCTCGCGTACATTGTTGTCGGGTACTTGCTCTCGAGTACACTGTCGTCAGGTATTTGCCCTTGAGTGACTTCCATCGTTCGGTACATTACATGTAATGCCCCAAATGGGACCCAATGTGAAATCTCACTTTTCTCTATGCTCCCTAGATGAATGCAATCTCTATTACTAGTTGATGAACAACAATTATACCTTTGCCACAAGTTCTAACGATAAGTTCTTAGCGATGGGACGCACCAAGAACATCGATTTCTCACGTATAACAATAGAATTGTATGATGAAGATTAAAACCATCGCGAATCACTTTTGACAATTGTACAGGTCAATAAAGAATTTAGAGCAATTAACACGCCAAGACAAGGGACAATATTGGAATTAATACAGAGTTAAGCTTGCGATCTCTGGTTTGGTTCTTCCGTCCACAAGGCAAAAATTTGAATAGGGAATATACTATTTAGCCGTAGTTAATTAAATCTATGGCAACTCCAATCCAATGGTTTCTATATAATCGATAATTCCAATTGTGATCTAAGTAAATTGTCACCAAGTCCTTAGAGAATCTTCAGCTCCAATGAGTAACCATGACACACTAATAATCTGTGGAATGCCTATTCTGCATCCACTACCATCAACAATATCATGTTTATTGATATGGCTTAGTGACTGAAATATTCAACCTTCACCAATATACAAACTATACCAATATCGATGAGTGTTGACCTGATCCCTTAATTGCCAATGGAGAGAAATGCTTCTTCTATGTCTGTGAATGACTAGTAGCCTCCGTTGATAATCCAAATATAGCCCCAATAGTTTTATGGTAATATGTGATCTGTGTTGACACTCTTTATATTGCCTAAATATTGTCTTGCAAGGTATCACAGATTAATGTTGGCCAATATAATAAGATGTTTGCACAAAGGTATGAATCGCAGTAAACAGACAACGTGTTGCCACTAAGGTGCACATTAGATTCCCTTGAATGGATATCATAACCCACAATTATAAGTTTTTACTATCATTACTGCCACAACAAGTCTTCCTTAAGTTTTTAATTATTGATAACAATATGATCTTCAGTAGAAATAAATCAAATCTCCAAAGTAGTTGTTCAATGAAGAATATCTGAGAAGAAAATTATCGCTACTAAGGAACGAATAACACAGATCATACGCCAACAGCAGAATATTATTATTTTCACTTGCATTACAGATTTTCTCTAACTCCAATGAATCTTGCAAATTTGTCTTTAAGTGAAGACTTAAAAAAATTGCACAAATAGGCAAATTAGGATGAGTTACTCCCACCGAAACTGCAATTGCCAAACTAGGAAGGGTCTTGCACCTCTGAAACTGCAAACTACAGAGATCCAAATCCAATTGAAACTGCAAATACAAATATAGAGAGAGAGGATTGATGATAATTCAATTGCTTCCCGGAAGCCAAATAAATATGAGGTTAACACCCCCATTAACAAACATGTTGGACCTAATACACTTTAAAATGTGTGACCCCAAATAGGTCCACAAGTTACAAACAGGACCATGTCAAAACAATTTGGGACATTACAAACAAGAAAAAAAATAAAATATTTTACAGTTGCTATTAATTAAATTTAAAGGGGAATTTTAAACATTTTTTTTAGATTGAAATTTTGATTTTTTTAAGTTTCAAATTTCTTCCATAATGAGTGGTGAACCTTGTGACTTGGGCTGCATCTATTAGATTATATAGGGTTTCTCAATTCTTAGCATGTGTTTATTGCTATATCTAATGAATTGAATACATTAATCAATAATAAAGAGGACAATGCATACAGAATACTAGAGTAAAATGTCTTTATTTGCACATGAAATTACTATAGAAAAAGACTAGAGACAATCAGCTAGGGATTGAAGTTGATCCAACTACATCATGCTACTTCCCTTGATGATACACAATATTTAAAGGGCACAAAAATTGCCAAGAGGAACACAACTATCAACCAACCAATGCTTGTAACTACCCAATGTCGACCAACACTTTATACAAACAATTAATAAATAGTCAGATAATCAATATCAAACAATTGACATTGTACGTTGACTACATCCCACCCAAATGAAAAGTTAGTCTTCCAAATGACAGGTAAACATCAAGTAACACAAGGGAAGACTAAGGATAGTGCACATAATTATTTTGTAAACTCAAACTTGGATTTTGTTCGGAAAATCAAATTAGTGAGATGGGGGTCTAGGGGCAACACCCCTAGGAAGATCAAAAGGCAACACCCCTTGTGGGGATTGAGGGGCAGCACCCCTCACACTCCGTCTTGCGATACAGGACGAGGTCAAGCTAAGAAGCCCCAACCGACAAGCCCAAACAATGACCTTCGAAACCATACGAACTCCATGGTGCATATAATTTTCATCATTTTTTTGTTGGCCGAAAGCAATGCTAACAAAGCTACCAAATAAATATTTTTGAGTGTTCAGCAACTGTACGATATCGGCCAGGGAAGGAGGTTGTACGATGATTGATTGTTGTGTGCAATGGATTATATGTTCCTAACAATGCAACTAGGTTGTGCATTGTGCATTGTAGAGAAGGGTATTGTGCATGGTGCAATGGAATGAAATGCTGACCATAGGGCATGTGAAAGTGGCGGGTGTATGACAAGAAGAACAAGCGAATGTCATACGCTGAGTACTTGATGTTGTCCTTAGCAAGTGATGGAACAATTGTGTCATTCGATATAGTAGTAAAGCAACATGGGCTTCTTACTTTTCAAAGTTCCACTCATAATGGCCAAGCATAACAAATATGTGTAATCATATGAAAAACATAATTGATTGCAATCTCTTAAACTCGCCTATTTATGATTGTTGTTCTAAATCATTCTATATTCACCTCTAATTGTGGATTTGAGAATTTACACCCAAATACATTAGGACCAAGAAAATATTCAACATGGGTTTTCTCAAAACACTAATTGCTAATTAGTCAATTTTCAGAGTTAAAAGGTCAGTGATGAAGAAGAACTGTATTGGATTGATTTTGAAAGGGAAGTGAAGCTATTCTCACCTTTGTTACTTTGTATAATTGTATTTTTCCTCTCCTAGTCACGAAATGGATCTTTCTGCTGAAAAGTAACTAGTACTCTCCTAGATTCTTTGTTGCATGCCCAACATTAAGGTGAATGAATTGCCATAGATGACACGTATTATGGATACTAAATGGGTCAGGTGCAAACACGTAGCATACAAGGTCAATAATATACTCATATGAAGCTACCAGATGGAAAACTATTTATAATTGCACGGACTATAATGCCTAATTTGAATAAAAATTTATTGTGTACATTAAAACAAGTGAAGAGCATCTGAAGGTTGGTTTCATATCTCAATGTGTCTCACTAAAACATAATAGAACGTATTACAAGGTAATTTCGACAAAAGTTGAGAAAAGTGGTATGAATAAATCCAGTGAAAAGTAGTTTTCATCGTCAAATGTGCTTCTTAAGTAGTCATGTAGAGTGTTTGGTTGCAAAAAAATAATATTACCAGCAAAAATAAATTTCAAAATACTAATATTGAATTAAGATTAGTGTGCAGAACACTGAACCTCCAAGAAACCTGTATTTTTGGTTTGCACAAGAAATACTTTATTGCATATTTTGCAACCTGCTCCCACACTTAAGGTTAGATTATAGTTACAACTAACATTATGACAATATAATTTGTTGCATTGGATAGATGCAAGTAAAAATTCTAAGATATGATCAAGTGAATACTCAATTCTCAAAAGACAAATAAAATTGCAAATATAGTGAAGTATCATATGCTGGCATTCCTTTTCATAAGTACTTGCATACTGCTCCACCGAAAAGCATATAAGCCAGAAGAATTATCAATGAGCTAGATGCAAAATCAAGCATGAATGCTTAATTATTAATTTAAAAAAGTAAAAACATAAATAGACTAACATTATGACTTCTAAAAGCTGGATTTTTTAATTTTCTTCTGTTTATAATCATATAACTTGTATTTACTAATTGCATACTGAAACACACTATTTGTGCACATTGTATTGTGTACTTCCTAGATCAGAAACATGGTTTAAACTTTAGAATATCCCATTATTCCCAAAGCGAAGAAGTGTACTGACACATTCCTCAAAGATGGCAAGAAAAAGAGGAGAAAGTAGACTCCGATTTACTTATATTTCACAAGAAAATACCAAGATAATGTGTAAAAAGCACCTAGAGAACCAATAAAGACTATAATATAAGAGAGGCTGAAGAGCCATTTGAAATTTTAAACTCATCTTTCACCTTATTCTAAGAAAACCAACGCTTAATATTAGAATCCTTTATGCAACAGGAATCAAGAGGAATGTACAGATTCAGACCTTGATATGGCTTGCATTTGTCTGTCCGAAGTCATTGATCCCCGATGGACACATGAAAGACTTCACAATTACATACAATTTGTCAGTTAAAATCCATTTACGCTGATAGAAGATATTCATGCATGCATTTCTATAAATGTATACGATGTAAGGAAATGCTAGACAATCAATCAAAAGTAAAATAACATCAATACAAAATGCATGCAATAAGCTCCATATAGCATCAACTTAGATGAAAATAGAGGTAGTTAGACTATTTTAGTTTTTAGTTTTTTAGCAGTTTATATATATTCTGCTCATATGAGCATCAACGTGAAACTAATACAAGCTCTCGCAGACACAACTATGAGACTAATCATAGCTCCTTTCAAACAACCACACTAGGAACCGCCCACGGAAGAGCTAGAATCACAACTTAAAGTTCCAACCAGAAGCCACCTCCATTTTAGAAGCCAACTATGGAAGAGCAAGAGACACAACTTAGAATTTCATATTTGATGTCTCGTTAGAATTTGAACCTGGGTCTCCAAATTGAGAACTCAATGCTTTATCTATCTAAATTCAGCCCCTTGGATAGAATCTTGTTTTGAGATCCTAAATCAATTAAATACTGTAAGGCACATCAAATTTACACTTGCGTAGACAGAACAAAAGTCAAAAGATTTGTTTGTTGTCCTTTCATCATTCAACATAGCTTATGTTAAGAGGGTAGGTTCTCTTTCGTAAGGAGTTAAACAGGTCTGCCATGCAGAAGAGCAGTTTGTAAATAACTGCAAATAAACTCTTGGCATCTATTCATAATTCATTTCCTAGCTACACTCCTTGTAGTTTGTTTTGTTGATTAATCATAAATTTTCTATCCACTAAGACACAATGGATCAGATTTCATTTACAAATAGCCTGTCTCATTGTTATTTTGTTCATCGAGACTAAAAACATATTGCTAAGATCAAATTGAATCTGATGTTCATTTGCTATTTCCTAGTTAACATTTATAAGTCATCAAGTCACAATACTTTGGTTCTATAACCTCTTTTGAATCTAGTGACAGGTCTTAGAAAGCTATGCTGTCAAGAATTCATCATAGTTCTAGTGTTTATGAAATGATGCATAATTGAGATATGAGGAATACATTTTGTATCAAATCCAAATAGAAATTTATCTTTAACTCAAACACATCTAAGTTTTCTCACTTAGTGTCTTGGTCCTACTTATGTATATACAAACAACACCTACAGTGAAAACGGCTGTGCAACTAAAAGAGCATTGGCAATTATATATTCCTTTACTTTTGTTTTTCCTTTAGTCTCCAGAAGAAGTATTTTCTTTGCATGTATGTGGTACTATAAGGAGTAATTATTTCCTTTAGAAAATTATAGTGGTGTTGAGAGAAGAGCCATTTGAGTGTCTCTTAAGTAGGTACAACAACATGTTGAATTGGCTCGTCTTGGTGTAGAAGGATCTGAGGCAAACAAAATACTCATCATGATATCTTATTGTTACAACAACATGCACAAAGATTCAAATCAAGTTCGTTCCTATATGGAAGGACAGAATATCATCATCCAGCACCACCATAGGTGTTATGCTTCCATTAGGAAGTCTTATAGTTGTAGCATTGTTAATTGTATCTCTATACTCTTGCTTACCTAGGCCCCATTTTTGCATGTGAGGCCTTCCGTATCTGTTTTTGCTTATCTGACCTCAATTTCAAGCATATTTTTGGCATCCCCATTTCCCAATTCCAACCAATACAAAGAGATGAAATAATTGATCGATCATCAACACAAACCCCAGCTACCCCCTTATAAAGACCTCCAAGAGTCCAGAACATTAAAATAGGCCAGGCCAACATTTCTTTATTTATTTTATTATTTTGGCCCTTTTTTATTTTATAATTAAATTAATTAATTAAAGAAGTCCTTATTTAAATTTAGGACCACGTAACTAATTAACTTAATTAAATTAGATCCAAATTGGGGACATTATAGTTTCCTAGTTACATTAGGAGGAATAAGGGATTGATTTCAAGTGATGACCATCTTCAAGAAGAAATGAGTACATCTTCATCATCAAGCACTATATGTTGATCAACCACAGAAAGGAATAGTCAGCATGACAACTAGCCATCAAGTAGATCATCCACCTCAAATGTCAAACGATCCCCAGCATCGATGAAGGAAAGTAATCATAACGGAGGATCATAGTACTATCATCAATGGATAGACTGATTGTAATCTGCAAGGTCAATCATGATGAGGATTGGGATCAAAGATCACAAACATCAATAATCAGCCTTCGCAGAGATGAAGACATGACAGCAGATCGACACTTACAATTAGAAAATGGAGGAAACCGTTAATCATCGACATCTGAAGGACCATTGATATCAAATAAATGCATGCATTTACAAAAAGATATGATCAGCCACAGAATGGAAAGGAATTACGATCAATACAAATCAAAGACAGTATCCTAACCATAATGCAATCAGTATGAAGGATAATGATGTTAAGGAAGAAGTTGACAGGTTAAGTTATCTACATGAAGGAATTTATCATCAACATGAGAATGCAAAGATATTGTTACGAATAAGACTTACAAATAAGATAGTCAATATTACATGACAGTATCGATAGTATTAAGGATACCACTCATATTGGAGAACAATAATATTGATCGACTCACAATGAAGACATCGATAATTCCAAGTGTTATCGATGAGCATATGGTAAGTGTCGGTTATCAACATTTCAAGGATTGAACATCATATTAGTCAATTAAGGCATGAACCAAGGTGTTAGGAATGTTTGATCGATATCAGTTAACATCCACAGTCATATGCATCAGCGAGAATCTATTAAATGATTATCATTTAAACAATGGTCATCGGTTATGAGATTAGTATCAATAAAGAGATAACCCAATTATCGTCAATTGTTCGTTTGGAGACTAATCATAAGAGATGCTAAAGGATGAGATCAATAAAGATATTTTAAGGTTAATCGATATGATATAGAAAGGTGTGATTAACAAATACATATGATTAGAAGATCGATGACTATCATCAATTAACAACATATGCACATTGGTTACTTTTATGAAGAGATATGATCTCTTATGAAGAGATGCGATCTCTTGAGGATATATATGAAGTAATGAACAAACATATCTTTTGATCTCTAATGAATGCAACCATTCAGTAATTCAAGGTACACAAAGAGGTTGGGATCGATCACTCAAGGCAGAATTGGTAAACTTATCTCTTTATTCAATCCATTGGATCTGCTTGATAAGAGTGGTTGCCTTTGGCATTTTGGTTGCAAGTTATCATTGCAGATCAGATACGGCACTGTGATTGCATGTATTGAAGGATAATCAAAAACACCATCAGTATTTGAAGTTGCAAGCATCTAAGTCAGAATCTGAAACATCAACATATCGCTCATAGTGATATTACACTTTGCATAATTAGATTGTCATATCAGCTACAGCAAACCCATTGCTCTAAGCAATATTTATTGATTGCATATCCATATCGTTTATATCAGACATAGAATCATTATACTATCACTATAAGTGATAGAGAACATCCTACTCATAGCATATTTCATAACATTATATCAAACATTGCTATTAAATATATTCTAAGTTACCGATTCGGGTGCGGATGTGGATGTGGATGCGGATGCGGATGTGGGATGGGGGATGCGGGTGCGCAGAAGAGTGAAGTTTTTTTGGGGGGATGCGGATGCGTTTGGATGCGTTTATATATATATATATGCAAAGAAATGCAAGAAATATACAAAAATAAATCATTTGATAGTATGATACTTCACCGTTGATCAAGATTCAAGATATTTCATATTTGATAGTTCAACTTAAAACTTCAAAGACACAAATATTCAAATTGAAATAAGTTCAATAACTAATTAGTCATGTTCAAGATTCCAATGCAATTTGAACTACAAAATCAAAACTTAGTTCATTCAACAAAAGGACCCTAAAAGAGGTCATTCAACAATGAGTTGTACTGCACAATGCCACAAACCTTAAGTTGTAGTGTAGTTCAAAAATCAAATGGGGGTCTAGGGGCAATGCAAATTAGCACCTTGAAAACCACACGGAACTCCTTTTAGGACCATTTTTGGGTTTAGGAGCAAAAATAGATTAAAAAAATCTAATTTGCACATGTTTAATTATGTTTTAAGTGAAAAAATAATAGTTTTTTTTGTTTTTCTAGGCAGTGCCCCGCAGATGCCCCCGGATGCTCTATGGATGCCTGCCGGGAGCGCATCCCAGGGATCCGGATGCTTTTGGATGCCTCTAGGAGGCATCCTCAGGCATTCGAATGCCTGGGATGCGCTTCCAGCCGGCATCCGCGTCGGAATCAGCATCCGCTCTCGCATCCAGCATATACCCAGGCGCATCAGTATCTTAGAATATATTCATATCCATATCATCTTGCATATATTTATATCATTTACATTAGAAATAGCAGTTGATATCTCACATAACTTCCATTACTTGGTCTAAGTGCAAGTATTTGAGAGAGCAAGAAGGAGAAGTTAAGGTAATTGTCCCAATTTTCAAAGTTAGTCAAAAAGGGCACATTAAATATATACACATTTATACTTGAAATATTTTCTTGTCTAGAGAAAGTTAGGCTAATCAATGGCATAACATTAATGCATATATATACATTTTTTCTTGAAATATTTTATTGGTCTTAAGGAAGTTGGGCTAATCAATAACATGACATTAATGACAATTTAATTCAACAATATATATATATATATAGAAGTTCCAATGAGGGAAATATCTCAGCTCCTCTTGTTTCGAAGCTGGCAATGTTCCAATGGTGATTCAAACCACTTTCTATCCTCATCAACCAAGATTCTTACATAAAGAAAAGCCTAAAATAAAAGAAAAAGATTTGGAAAAGAAGCTTTACAGGGAAAGAGACTTGAGCCACTACCTCTATCAAAGAAAGATCTACTGTGCACATTGGAAGAAGTGGAAACCAGTTTATCTATTGTAGATAAACTAGATTCTAAGGTGAAGCAAATGTCATAGTCCCTGCTGTGAATTCCTTGGTAAAGCCATAACTTTTGAGACACCTAGATAAACATGTGAGACTTACAGTTACTTCTTGCCCTATGAAATCACAGGGATAACAGCTCCTAAAACCGCATACAATGATGATGCATGCAGAGGTAGATCAATTGTTGGGGGCATAGTTGGCTGGGAATATAGGGGCGTAGGTTCAGTCAGTTCAATGCCTACTCTATCGAAATGGAAGAAAATGACATGGTCCTTGCTATGGATTCCTTGGTAAAGCCATAACTTTTGAGGCACCTAGGTAAACATGTGAGACTTACAGTTACTTCTCCGTTGTGAAACCACAAGGATAACAGCTCCTAAAACCACATACAATGATGACATAATGAAGGAGGCATTTCAGCTGATTCTGGAATGTTCTTGAAGTTTGGATGATAGTAGACATCTTTTGTTAAGAGGGTAAGAATTCTAGAAATAGTTGTAAAGGACAGATCTTGTGTAGTGATGTTTGACCTTGAATGTGATGATCTAATCTCCAAAGATTTCGCTATATATTTGCTACAATTAGAAAGTATCATGCAGAAAATGTTATAATGGCAATGCAGGCCAATTTGTCTTTGATTATAAATGAGGGTGATGATGTATCCCAACCTCTCTCATCAGCCTATTGGCTAACATGTGGAAAGATGAACAAGAATCTTTATCATTTGGGTCGGTTTTAATTGAAATAGTTGTTCAACAGTATAGAGAAAAATTGAAACAATATCTGACAGTTGAGACTTGAGAGGTTAACTTCTGGTGATCCACAGATTACATGTCCTAAAAATGAGCAAGAATCAATTGAGAGAACGATGTTTCGCATAATAGGGAGTATGGACGCAAGTCACACATGTGGCAACAACAAAGGAGATAAATTAGTGAGCTTTAACTTTTATCCCATGTTTATCCAAGCAGAGTGATGTTGAGGACAAAGAAGCAATTGCGACAATATAGATTGAGAGGAAGAAAAGACAACATCAAGACTCTCTAAAGTTATGAATGAACTTGAGAGGGAGCTCCAAAATGATCCAATTGAAAGGAATGCAAGTGATAAAATTTTGAAATTTGATACAATTTCCAGATAACAGATAATGAAGAGCACATGTTTCAAGCTAGCGAAGCTTATTCAAAAATTGGATGAGAGGCATGAGACCTATGGATCTCATGATGACACCACTAGAAGGTATGAAGAAAACACTAATTTTTTTATCCACATTAAAAGCAATTCATTGTCTTTGCATGATCTTCACATTCATAAAGAAGATTGGAAGTCAAGAAACATACATTGGTAACAGAGGCGAATGGAGTACAAACCCTTTTAAAATTGGATAATATAAAAAGGATAATTGATGAATTAATGCAAAAGGTGCAGAGAGGCTAGCTTGAGAAAACTATCACCATTACAAATTTACAAGCAGTCAAGAGTGCAAAGAAAATAATGATATCTAAATATTTGCATCTTACTAAGGACAAAGGTCATGACATATAATTTGCAGAAAAGACCCTTGGTGCATTCAAAGCAAAGGAGAAAGACGTTAATGAACTCAACCTAGAGCCAAGTTTAGCTCACTTCTCTCTTCAGAGCTGAAAATCAGATAGCTGTTGCAACTATGCTCAAGAAATGGGAATCTGAAGCAACAGCAGAGGAAATCAAGCAAAATGGTTGAAGAAGTTGCTTTTAGAGATCTATTACACAAGGTTGCCACTTGGCTCATACTTTCTTTGTGATTGATGTTGAAACCTTGCATTTTCTTTAGACAAGCCTCTATTTCCTTTGTTTGGGGAATTAGATCTTTGTTAGCTCTATTAGATTACCAGAAGATTCTAAGTTCTAGATGATTATTCCCATTTGACAATCAAGCTTGAGCTTTATTATTCTGCTTCTAAATCTAGAATTTATGTTCAACTGTCCTCGGTTCTTCGCTGGTCTAGAGTGCCCTTGATGTGGATTGGTGATCTTCGTTGAGAGTGGGGGAGGTCATAAACTGGTTGGATATCTGAGCGTCCCCTTTACTATTTCTCCCTCTCTCAACTAAATAAGCAAATGGGTCTTTGATAAGATTAGTAAGGATATCACCTTGATTGCTGGTATCCCTTTCTAGCAAAGTGCGAAATTTGTCAAAATGTGGTTTCTTCCTATAGAATTTACTTTTCCTCAGCCTGGTTGTTTTCTAACTCACATGTTGAGACGACTCATAAGATGGTTAGAAACTTTTGGGGGTCAGATGCTGTAATGTCCCCTTTTCAAATTGAATTTAAATAATAAACAATATAAATAAATAATAAAATAATTTATTATTAAATTAACTATATTATTAATATAATAGACAAAGAATATTGTATATTGATATAGAATAATATAATATTTTATATTAATAAATGAATATAATATCTATCTTCATAAGGCCTAGGATAGAAAGATCTATCTTCTATGAAGGATGGATATGCCAAATATGGAATATTCATAAGGCCTTAAGGTGAGAGGAGTCGTGAGGAGATGGTATCGTAGCTGGAGGACTGCTCTAAATCAATTATGAGATAACTAGAGCCCCAGGAAGTCCTCCCACGGGAGCTAAGAACCTGATCACGAACTCTCCCATAAGGATCGCGAAGAGATAAAGTCTCTTTTAAGGATTATCAGGATGGATATCCATAAGGCCTTAGAAGGAGAAAGTCGTAATAAGATGGTAACATAGCTTGAGGGTCATTCTAGAATGGCTATAAGCCAACTAGAGCCCAAGGAGGTCCTCCCCAAAGAGCTTGGAACTTGATTACGAACGAACATTGCCTAAGGATTAGAATTACTCAGAAAGACTCATCATGGACAAGGCAATACTTAATGGAGAAGGAAAGTACTACAGTATATCAAGGTAAGTTCCATCTTTTGAATTATTCTTCGTATTTTGAATATTGTGATTTTCAGATTTGACAAGTTTATATTTGTAAATATATTGCAGTTCTAAACTCAAATTGAAATTACCATTTCAGGGTTGTTGAATTGGACATCGGAATTATAGAGCAAGACACTGCACACACGAAGGTTCGAATTGCTTGAGGACAAGCAATTTTGGGAAGGGCGGACTGTAATGTCCCCTTTTCAAATAAAATGTAAATAATAAATAATAAAAATAAATTAATAAATGAATAAATAATAATACAATTTATTATTAAATTAACTGTATTATTAATATAATACACAAAGAATATAGTATATTGAGATAGAATAATATAATACTTAATATTAATAAATGAATATAATAATATCATAATATAATCTATTGTTAAATATAAGGTATTAATACTAATAATATAATATATATTATTCATATAAAAAATAAAGAATAATACAATAATAATATTAATAAGGATTCTAAGATTAAAATATTAAATATTAAATAAATTAATTAACTAAACAAGATTACAATGTAAATAATAGTAACTCAAATGATAATAAATAAACTAATAAAATAAATCTATAGCTAAAATAATACTATATTATTAAAATATTAATATAATATATAAATATAATTATTATTAACTATATATATATTATAATATAATGAAATATTAACATCAACTATTGCAGAGGTTCGAATTAAACCTTACGCTGTGGAGGAGCTTGATTTTGAAATCAAACCCAATAATATTATCACCGTGAAAAATCTATGAAGATCGATCGTATCGCAAACTCAAGGATATCGACTAAATAGACTAGTTAATAATGGTTAGTCGATAACTACGACCATTATTAATATGTAGCAATAACAACTAATGTTTCCTATGATTAAGCAAGGTTGACTCCATTGATATAGCCGCTCAGAATAGTTGTCACAATAACAGCGAAGGAGAGACAAAAAGGGTTGTGATCTATTATTGAAAGGGAGAACAAAGACAACAATTGCCAAAATAGTTCATTACAAATACTATGGCAGCGACCTTCAGCAAGCATCAACCATTATACTAAGATTTGCACATCAGATAGTAAGGCCTCAATTCCCTATAAAAATCATGTATGGAGCAATTGATGTCTTCAAATACGATGGAGAAAATGGAGCTTTATTACCGTAAATAATAATAAATATCAAAGCTATAGATCCGCCATTACATCATCGATCGCTAGGAAAGATAAATTAGCCAAGGACTATCGCCGTTCAAGAAGGAGAACTAATCAAGAATTGTTGTTAGTAAATAAGAAGTGATTATGCTCTAAAACATTGCGATTAAGTAAACAAGGCATGTCTTTGATCGGATGTGTCTCTAAGGAGATGAAGATATAAAAGGAGTTTAAAACATTAATTCAAATCATCGAATTAGTTACTTCTTTATTTATCCATATTTGGGTTGTTCTTTGAGAAGTCACTTGACTGGCATATAATTGGTGGCATACATTAAAATTAGCAACAACACCATCCCAATCACATACTTATAAAGTAAATCTGAAACAGCAGTTACATTATTGCTATAAACAATATTGAGAAGACTTGCAGCATATTTCATGTCGCCATATCAAGAACAGGTATAAGCAATTAAGAGGAAACTACAGCACAATCTACATTGTTATATCAGGAATAGCAGAGTTGACTCCATGGTTGCAGATCAGAGCATATCAGAGAACATCATTGCACAGTCCCCATCCACATATCAGAGACAACAAGATACTCCATCATATCTTATCAACAAGAATATCAAAGATATTCATTACATGTCATAATACTCGTCTATAATATAGTGATTAAGATTATCATAATACAAGTGGTGTAAAATGTATTTTCTAAGGATAATCAATGATAAAGCATAAGTTATCATTTTTATAATGAGTGACATCGACTATTATCAATATAAAATTACAACGGATATTGTGATATAAGTAGAGTCTTGATAAGAAAGAAGCCTCTTGCAATTGAATTTAAAGAAATCAGTCCCAAATCCTAAAGGATCATAGTGGGGACATTCCAGATGCCAAATGGACTATGGAATGCTGTTGTCTTCCATGGAAACTGGGCAGTGTTGGTCTGAAGAATCTAAAGCTTCAGGGAATTGGCTTGGCAGACATTTAGAGCTTTGGTGGGCAGGTAAGCCTTCAATGGTGTGCGTTGTAAATAATATCAGCAGAGATGTTCCTAAGCATAAGAGAGATTGTAAGGAGCTTCATCCCCTTGGCTCGTCTTTGAATCTTTTCTGCCTAAGCCTGCAGATTCTCCTGTATTAAGGAGTATTTGGAGAGATTAGGAGTTGGCAAGTTGACCTCTGATTGGGCATGAAGTTTCACAAGGTAGAAAAGCTAAGTTGCCGATTCGGGTTCGGGGACGGATTCGGGCTCGCGAATCCGGTTCGTGGATTCGTGAAAAAAA
>MU224884.1:2507355-2530817 GCA_018584345.1 Thuja plicata
AATTATTTTATAAAGGCTCCGAGAGTTATTTTTCAAGGCAAAAAAAGGTCTTAATTTTACCACTTTACATCTTGGCTGGCCACGGGATCCTTATGGATTCGCCCGGATCCTCGAATTCCCTATCCGGTCCGTGATGGATCCGGGCAGGGTCCTCATTTAGACCTGTGGATCCGTCTGGATCCGCGGGCCACGGATCCATCCGGACCCACAGGCCAAAAAGAGGACCCTGCCCGGATCCATCACGGACCGGCTCATGAATCCGGACCCGTAACGGACCCGGACCCGGATCAGGGGGCTACTGCACGAATCCGGTAACTTAGTAGAAAAGCTAGAACAAGACAGCAGTTGTCAGGATTTTAGATATGTTTGATCGAAATTTACCTGCAATGGTTCTCCATTATCTCTTATTAGACATTGTCCAGCTAGGTGGTAGTTTGCTAAAGGTATTCAGTGCTTTGCATTGTTCTTAGCAGGGACATCTGCTTTCCTCGGAGAAGCTTAAAAATGAATTTCCACAAAATATTGAAAAATTCAATACAGAACACAAATGAAAATTGATGATGAAATGTAAGATATTAAAGATAACTGGACAACCGAATCCTTTTTGTTGGCCTTATTTTTTTTTGAATGGTACACAACCGATGTTATTTTTATTTTCTATATCATCTATAAAGTTCTCTAAATTCAAACTGTTTCAAATTATTCACTTATTGTTATTTTGTATTCAGCTTCTGTTGATTAGAGTGAGAGTGGGGCTTCCTTTGTACCATCCCAAGAAACTACACCAATGCAAAGTCTATCATCTACCCACCATGTTCTTTCTGCTTCTGAGTAACACTCAATTTGTAATTTCCAGTTTTGTTTAACATAAAGCCAAAATGCAAGATACATTTGATTTATCTTAGTACTCTCTTCAGTTTTTTTTCATTTTTTTCTATAAAATAAAAATTGAGGGGCGTGAGATAAAGGGCATGTCAGGAGTAAGCGCGAGTAGGAGGGGGCACAGGTAGATGGGAGGGAGTAGACTAAGGTACAATCCCAGAATATGGATCCTGTCCAGCTAAATCCATGTCCACGACCCACATTCTTAGAGTCATACCCAGTATTTTGAGATAGAAATATCATTTTCTGAACAGATCTATATGCCACAGTAACTGTAACTGGATATAGATGCCTCTAGTAGATAAACTACCATTTAAATATATCCACAAAAATTCTAATGATACATGTATTCTGGTAAATGAGCTAAACACTTCATAATTTTTCCTTTCAAGGATCTTCTTTTGTTATATGCTCTTCTATGATGATGCATTTTTTCTAATAAACCCAATATAAAGTTTTTATATTTTCTAATAATTTGCATGCTCTTTTTCTTTATTGTAACACATTCAACATTATAAACAATAAAAGGTCAACGATGCCAAAATCCAAAATGATGTTCAGGTATATCTTCCCATTTTTATTCAAAAGACTTTCTGCTGTGCAGATGCACCACAGATGCACAGTTATACATTTTATTTGACTCTTTAAATTTAGTATGATTAGTTTTCAGAGAAGGAATCATGCAACTCAGGTGAAACATGACATACAACTAACCTTCAATCCAAGAGCACCTGCTTGCATAAGTTCATCTATAGCAGTATTGTTAAAAGCATTCTCTGGCACTAAACCTCCCCAGAAACCTTCACATAATCCAAGAGAATAGACAAAGATTTATAATTGTGATGCAAATGTAAGAATAATATAAGAAACATAAGAACCACCGAAGAAAATTATTGTACAAATACTAGTTCCTCATCTTAAAAATGCTAGACCAAGAAAAATATGGGCCTATGGTTATTTGGATCATGTATATTTCCATCAATAGAAGGGCACAGCTGAAGCAAACAGTTACTACCAACATCAACAAAAAGCCTCCCCTTCGCAGCATCTACCTGATACCAAATATTTCAACATAATGTCAATCAACCAAACCATCCGTACCACCTTAGAAGAAAGACAATAAACTTTAAACTAATTCATATTTTCATAACTCCACCCACAGTACACAAACTTATTCACTATGCAAACTTATCACAGCTCAACATGCGGGTGAACTCCAGGAAATTCATTAAGTTGAACAAGACACCAATTGAAAGAAGAGATAGCACATACATGTATAAGCTTCGTAATTAATTATCCACAAACCATGTAACAATATTATTTGGGATTTGGACTAACATAGCTACAACTTTAGATGTCAACTTCTGTTTCATTTGTATAACATTTTTAACTGAAATAATAGGCATATCATATATCTAGATAAACTAAAATTAAGACTAAATAAATAAATAAACCGAAAAACCATATTAATGTTCACAAATGACTAAAGCAGTAAATATTTTGTGGTCAGTGGTATCTGATTTTGCAATTTGCATGTATATAAGGAGATTTCATGATCAACGATGTTTTTATCATTTGCAGGTAATATTCTCAAGCTACATGATAGTGTAATCTAATTTACATTCTTCACAAAAGAAACATATAGCAAAGGTTCATGATTCTTAATAGAAAGAAAAGGCAATAGAATGAGCAGACCTTCATATCAAAAGCTTCTTTGCTTGTAGTTGTAGGGACACTGTTGAGGGGCATATCAATAAGTGTTGTGAAACCCCCTGGTGAAGCAGTACTTCAGTCAATATAAGCCCTCAAAATATTATCCGTAAAATGTCCAGGACATTTGTTCACAAGAAAAAACATTATTTATTCCATCTAATTGTAAAAGAAAATCCACTACAAATCAATCATGGAAAAAAGAATATCAACCTCATTTACTGTATTCTTAGATTGAAATGACGAATATAACAATTCAATTTCTTGTAAGCAAAATGATCTGTCCAGAGAACTCTTAGACTTTATTATGATATTATTTCATCCAATAGGTAACATAACTAGTTTACAGCTTCAAATTTAACACAAAATGTGGTAGTCTGACAATGTTAATACTTAATTATACATAAAGAAACAGAAAAGTGAACACTTTATGATTCAAAAAATGATTGGATACATGAACAATGTCTTCTAGATATGCTTGAAAGTCGGTTAGCCAAGTAAATCCTATTACTAACTAATATAAAGTATTATCTAATTAGTAATGTTGATGTCATACCATACAAAATTTTCATATTTTGTTGACCTTATCAAATATCTTTTTCTCTCAGTCCCTGATGTGTTTCATGGTCTTCACTTCCATACATCATTTTTAATGTCTCTACTTGGGCAACCTTGTTGTCGGGTTAATTAGTAATTGTTAGTGTTGTGGAGGGGTCGTGGTTGGCTGACAGTTGCCGATGGTTGGCACCCTGACACCTTTATGTATATATGCATTGTACTTACCTTCGGGTTATTTTATGTTATGTTATGTGATGGTGTGCTCATAATACTATTGGGAATACTCTAAAGATACATTGTAATAATTTTGTGATCAATGACTATACATTTGTGAGTTCTCTCAATACATTGTGCATATGTTTACTATTATACTTTACTTGCATTCTGTTATGTCCTGAACCTAGACCCTACGGGGCAAACATTTGGCGTTGTTGCCTAAACGGATCTGGGAATGAACTACCTGAGGGGACGATAGGGGTATGACATGGCGAGAACCCCATAATGGACCAACCAGCAAATAAAGAAAGCACCAGTAACGAAGAATTTTTCGAAGGGGAAAGAGCACTGATGGAAAATTGTGCAAATATATTATAGGCATCCATCGGAGCTTACATTCAAAGCGAGGCAGAATGAGAAGAAGTTCCCGAGAGTGTTGTCTGGAATTCAATCGGGGTAAGTCCAACAGTGGATCGTCTTATGTGTCACTTACCAAGGCTCTTAGCACAACACTTCATTACTCTCCATAATCTGCGAGAAGAGAACCGAGAAGACCGTAGTCAACAAATATTACAGCGATACCAAGAGAGGACCCGAAGTGAAGAGGAGTGCGACAAGAGCCATCGATGACAACGCATCCTCAATCCCTACAAAGGTGGTAATTGATACCACTAACCTTGAACAAGGATAGAAAGCGTATTCGAAGGGGGCAAGAAGGCGAGTACGAAGCCCTCCAAAAAACACTAAGGTTGGAAGAACAAGCCGAACGAAGACGGCGGCTATAGAGAATCGCCGAAGGATTAACTAAACGAGATAGCGGGAACACCACCAAGGGGTTACCCGAAGGGGACACAGAAGGCCTACCCGAAGGGATCTAGGAGAATACCGAAGGGTACGAAATGGACCAGAGTGCCAGTCGGGGATTTGGCTGAAGATGACAAAGTATATGAGTTGATCGAAAACACCCGACACCGCTTGGGACACCTAACCCTTACATTAGAAGATCTAAGGGACGGTCAAGGGGTAGAACCAGAAACCCCCTACCAAAGGGAATCAAGGGGATCGGAGGCTGGAAGAACACAAAGTGCGGAGCACGCAAAAGAAGATAGACGCGTAGAGGATACGAGCGGGGCCGAGAGTGTTGGGAGGACACAAGGGCGTCATAGTCAAAACGATATGTTCAAGTTGAGTGCACTGAACTTGGGAGCAATTCCAACCAGACAGAGTGCACAAAACAGGTCACAAGGAGCCACTACAACAGTTTCATCAGGTACACAAAGTGGGTCACAAAGAGACAATACAATTTCAAAAAATCAGAAGTTGCCGAAGTTTACGGGGGATGCATTGGAGGATCCCATACAGTACTGTAGGATGTGTGAAACAATTTGGTCAGCCAATAGGGTGACCAATCAGGATGACTGGGTGGTAGAATTCCCTGTTACACTACATGGAGTGGCAATAGACTGGTTTTCGAAGGTCAACAAAACCAAGGTGAGTACATGGTCGGACTTGA
This sequence comes from Thuja plicata, assembly GCA_018584345.1. Taxonomy (NCBI): domain Eukaryota; kingdom Viridiplantae; phylum Streptophyta; class Pinopsida; order Cupressales; family Cupressaceae; genus Thuja; species Thuja plicata. The sequence goes on from MU224884.1 coordinate 2,512,235, forward strand.
TGAAGGTATTCCAGGACAAGTTTAAATTGCTTTGGGACGATAATGAGATTGTTGTAGAAATATACAGTACGAAGCAGAGCAAACATGGAAGTGTGAGAACATACAATCGGCGGCTCAAGGAGCTACTAGGAAAAATGGAGAACCAACTGCGGATGGACTACGAAACGCTGATTTGTGGAGGGACTGAAATCCTCCCTGAGAAAGAAGATGAAAGTTGTTCCTCCAATGGCATACAATGATGCTTACAACAGAGCCATGGATATAGAAAGCGAGGACAAGACTTCACAGAAAAGAATAACCTGTTCGATGATGATGACTCGTTGGAAGGGAGCAGTAGCGACGAGGGACCAAGTAAGAAGGTGCAAGCATTACAGAAGGATAGGCACCCTATGATGAAAGAGTTCAAAGCAATGAAGGGGAGTAGTAGCAAGGGTGAAGGAGAACTGTGGTGCGTAGATTGTAAGGAAGAGTGTCGCACAAAAGGCACGTGTCCTATTGTCAAGTATTGGGACACTCCACCAAGAGTGCCCATACAACATGAAGACCCGAAGTGCACAAGTTCTCTTCGCACAGGAGCAACCATCGATAGGCATGGTTGCGGCCACCCCACAACAGCCGGCCAATACAACTGTGTTGTTTGGTGCTTACAGAAACAACCGAAGAGGCGTAAAAAGAAATAATAATAATAATAATAGCAACCGAAGCCAGATACAGTACGATGCCAAAGGCCGACCAAAAATTCAATGTCGGGCCTATAACCAATGGGGACACTTCGCTCGAGATAGCCAGAAGGAGGAGAGCCCCACACATATCTGTAGACGGTGTTGTCCTGACGACCACGAGGACACAAGTTGCCCAAAGCTGGGAGTGAACCTGTTGAATATCGATAGGTCAAACGAGCAAGGGGTGTTGGCACTAACAAGGGCACAAGCGAAGAAAGCCACATACCTAGACCCTCGTATTGAAAAGGAGAGGTTACGGGAAGCTAAGGCCAACATTGAGAGGGAAATAAAGGAGGAGCGAAGGGAAACAAATGATAATGCAAGTACTTCCCTATGTAGGGAGTCCGAGCAAAATATACTGAGACAAGTATTACAGGCAAAAGTACCAATAAAGATAGAAGACCTTCTGGACACTATGCCTCGATTGAGAGCGGCTATCATGGGAACCACAAATGTGCCTACCCATACGGTGGCAACCCACACACAGATTCCAGCAAGCTCTTCGACGAACCCAATGCCCCTAGCGATGAACAGCGAAAGGCACCACGTCGTAGTGGAGATGGGTATATTGGGTATCATCCTCACCAACACCATTGGGGATGGAGGTTCAAGGGTAAACGTGTTACCGGAGGAGACGTGGAAGAAACTGGGGAAGCCGATGTTGTGGCCATTGACATTCAATCTGGTGGGTGCCGACCAACACGGTATCAAGCCGATCGGAACCCTCATGGCACAAAGGGTAACTATTGTTACATAACCCTTCATTCTAGATTTTGTCGTAATTCCCCTGAAGAAGAAAGGTTACGATGCGATCCTCGGGCGAGGGCGGCTCACCACTGCCAAAGTAAACTACAATTGGAAGCGGAATACGCTATCCATAGAGAGTGGAGGGAGAAGTTTGTTATTGACTTGAGAACGCAGATGGTGAGCGAGGAGTTGGCATCCTCCTCAAAATCAGAATCACAGGGAGAGCCTACTGGGATGGATGAAGGTAGGCGATGGATGGAACCGAACAAGGAGGGCATTTTGGAACTAGAAGGTTGTTCAGAAGATGAGACAAGCTCGTTGAACGGGTTCTTCCATTGGCAAATGGAGGTTTACGAGCTCTTCCATCCGTCATGTAACATGTTGCAGGTAGAAGAAGACTCAAGGGAGAAAGACATGTTTCCCCCTGAGTATGCAGAATATAAGAAGGGGTGGCCCGAGTGATTGAGACTCCGGCGCACCAATTTGACAAAGATCTTACGGTATGAGGAATCGAAATTGAAAGAGACCAACTTGGGTGACAAAACCAGTCCGAAGAACATACTCGCAGTGGATGATTGGAATCCAGTGTTGAATGCCTTCAAAATTTTCATGGAGTATAAGGATGTGTTCGCGTGGACATGCAAGGACTTAAAAGGGGTTCCACCGGAGTTATGCGTTCACAAGATACTCCTCATATCAAGAGCACAGCCAGTATGGAAAAGGTTGTACCGGATGAACAAGAATTACGCAACGAAGGTGAATGAGGAGATAGAACAAAAAATGGAAGCAGGCATCATATTCTGGGTGCAGACAAATGAATGGGTCTCACCTATCGTGATTTCATTGAAAAAAGGACGCGAATCAAATTTGCATTTGTGTGGACTTCCGGTGTCTGGATGCGGCCAGCATCAAGGACCCATTCCTGATACCCTTCACAGACAGTATCCTCGAGGAGGTAGCAGGGCACAAGATGTATTCCTTTATGGACAGATTCTCGGGATACAATTAGATCTCAATTGCAGAAGATGACAAGTTGAAAACCACATTTGTGGTCGAGGACGACATATATGCCTACAACCGAATGTCGTTCGAGTTATGCAAAATGCCCATACAACCAATTCAAAGGATCATCCTACACATTTTTTATAAGATGTCTATGGGAAATTTTAAGGCATTTCTAGATGACTAATCCATCTACAGTGGACAAGATACTCACTTGGTTGCCTTATAGAAATGCATGGAACGGTGTAGGAAGGCCCGATTAGCACTGAATCCAAAGAAATGCAAGTTTGTGGTGCCTCAAGAAAAGTTGCTCAGATACATTGTGTGCAAGGCCGGATTGAAGATAGATCCGGATAAGGTGAGGGTAATCATTGAGATGGAACCCCTGAGAGATATAACTGGAGTCAAGTCTTTTCTAGGACACAATGGGTATTACCAGAAGCTCATCAAAAAATTTGCACAGATATCCTACCCTCTATATAAGTTAACATGGAAGGGAGAGCCGTATGCATGGGAGACCGTACAAGGAGAGGCATTCGAGGAACTCAAAACAAGGCTGGTGGCTGCGCCTATTTTGGCTTATCCAAATTGGGATAAAGAGTTCCACATCCATGCAGAAGCCTCCAATTATGCTACCGATGCCTCGCTGGCACAAGTGGGGGGAGCATGCGCTAGATCATCCCATCTACTTCGCAAGTAGATTGTTATCAAAAGCTGAGAAAAATTATAGTACGACGGAGAGGGAAGATCTCGGGATGGTCTATGCAGTGCAAAAGTTGTGTCACTATCTTCTGGCAACCCTGTTCACATTTTATGTGGACCACCAGGCATTAATGTACCTAGTGAATAAACCTATTATTCAAGGGAGGGTCAATAGGTGGCTTCTTCCCCTTCAAGAGTTCACTTTTACAAACATTGTACGGTCGGGAAGAAGCTATGTAATTGTTGACCAGCTATCACGAATCAAGTCCGAGGAGCCGCCAGATGGAGTGAACGATGACTTTCCTGATGCTCACCTTTTCCTAATAGTTGCACTACCGTCATGGTATACCAACATCGGGGAGTACCTATCGACTTCGCGGTTCCCGAGGGAGATGCCGCCAAGAGAAAGAAGAAAATTGGTCCTTAGAAGCCAGACATTTCAGTTGATTAATGGTTTGCTATATAAAATGGGACCTGATCTGGTATTGAGAAGATCTGTAATGGAAGAAGAGATTTCAAGGGTGCTGAGAGAAGCACACGAATGACCCGCAGGAGGCCACATGGGGCCAAACACCACGGCTCGGAAGGTGTTGCTTGCAAGGTTATGGTTGCCCACATTATACAATGATGCTTGTGAATGGGTCGTAGGGTGCGATACCTGCCAGAGGGCAGGCAAACCACTTGAGGGACTTTATGCCCCTAAATCCCTCACATGCACAAGAGTTGTTTGAGTGGTGGGGATTGGACTTCATAGAGCCACTCAAGGCAAGCCATGTACTGAGGTGTCTGTATATAGTGGTGGCGACCTAGTATATGACTAAGTGGGCTGAAGCATGAGCCCTACTAGACAATTCAACCTTGAGCACAACAAGGTTCATATATGAGCAGATTATCACCCAGTATGGCATCCCCATCCAACTCACTAGTGATCGAGGCAGTCATTTTGTAAACCATGTGGTGGAACTCCTCACGATCGAGTTCAAGAATTTTCACTCTCTCCAGCCCTTACTATCCCAAAGCGAATAGGCAAGCAAAAGCCATGAACAAGACATTGCTCTTTGTATCTACAAGTCTTGTGGTGTTAAACAAGAAGATTGGGAGGAGAAGCTTCCGTCAGTACTATGGGCCTATAGAACCACTTATAAAGTCATGACAGGCCAGACACTTTTTCAACTGATGTACGGCGAGGAAGTCATCGTGCCTGTCGAGTTCATGATCCCTAGTCTACGGATAGCCATCGAGAATCAGCTTGGCGCAATGAAGAGCTTGCATGCATTGAACAAGTTGGATAAAAGGAGACTAATGGCTTAGTGGTAAACTGTTTTCCCTCTTCGGTAAACTAGTTTAATGCATACAGTAGCAATATAAAATATAAGCGAACATGATATGCCAGAGAACACCCAATGCTTTTGTATTAATTCATCAACTATTTACAATGTATGACAGCAATATGACATAACAATAACAACTTTCCCATGTATGCTATCCTATTCCATCCGAGAGAAGTACGTATATAGCCCTAACAGGGTGCGAGGCAAACTGTCGCAAACATTAGCAAACATAACAACACTTAACAACATTATTATTATTTTCTGACAACATCATCCCCCCAAAAAAGAAGTCATCTTTGACAACGTACAACAAAACGGAATGATGTCAACCCAACAACTATACATGACAAAAGTAAATCAAGATCGAAAAGGCTGAGGATGTAAGCTCAGGTGGTGGTGTGACAGCTGCCAAGCGAACGCGCAACTCATACACCTGTTGCGTCCTAAGCTGCAAATCACGGTCCGCTACCATCTTTCGCTCCATGGTGTTCTTTACCATCATTGCTACCTCTAAGAGCTTATTTTCTTATGCATCCACAGTCTCCATAGAACTGGCTAGACGGAACTCCAGCGTAGCCTTCTCTGCATGGGCCTCCTCCAACTGAGCTACCAATGTCCCCTTCTCGGCCTGCCCAGCCTCCATTATGGTCGTCCTCTCTGCTGCCCATGCCTCCTCGCAAACCATCTTCGCTCTATAGTGAGCCAACTCTCCCTCTACCGCCTTCAACTGGGTAGCCAACTCCACCCGTGCGGCCTCATGTGTGGAGGAAAGGTGCTCTGCCTGCCGAATAGTGTAGTAAACCTCTCAAAAAGCCTGTTTAATCTTGTGAATCAAAGCGTCCACCTGACTCTCCCCCACTCTCTCTCGGAGAGCCCAATCCTCCAGCCATAGTTCAAAATATCGGTATCGGCAACTTATCACCGAGGGCAAAAAATAATATTGGAAAATATCAGAGATAAGTCGAAAACAACTTATTGCCGAGGGCAAAAAAAAAATATCGGAAAATATCGGAGATAAGGCGAAAACTAATTGGGAAAATATCGGGAACTTTAAAACTTGCTTATATTTAATTAGAAATGCATTTTTTTTACAAAATTCAATAAGGAGATGGATCTAATGAGTCAGTAAATGAGTAAACAAACCAAACAGGCTGATCTAGATATATATAAATGTAAATAGGGTACAAAATCGCATCCTCATGTGGAATGTTGATGGCCGGTAACCATAGTCGGATAGTCTAAAGACTCTAAACTCTAAAGAAAACTTAAAATAGCTTCAAATCCGCTTCAAATCTCTTCAAATCCACAACAAATCACTCTACAATGCTGCAAATCACATTTTTTCTCATCCAAACCCTTTCTCTCCTATCCAAACTCTTTTATGCAAGTAAAAAATGATGTTTTTACCTTTTGTTGGGCGTCACTGCCTAAATCCGCAGTGCGGCCGATATGTTTTTGGCTTATCGCAATCATTGGCAACTTATTTGCGATAAGTTACCAACTTATCTACGATATTTTGTGTGTGAAAATAACGTAGTTTATCGCGGCTGAAAACTTATTGTGATAAGTAGACTTATCGCCGATAAGTCTATGCTATTTTAATCTATGCCTCCAACATAATCAAGGACTCCGTAGCCAACCATCCGCAAGACTTGTGACACGATGCAAATGCTTGAGCATAGTCGCAGCGTACAAAAGACAATAACTGGTCCAACTCCTGAACAACTCCCTTGTGAGCCTATGACGGAGCAAAGGCCACAACCCGCCTGGCTCTTGCGACCACCTCCTGTAGATACTGCTCCAAGTCATTACCATCAATCTCCCTCAGAGGCTCCCGTATGGGGTCATGCTTAGAAGTCACTGCCATCTATCCAATGGCCAAGGTGTCTCTCTCTTGCGACTACTCCCGCTCCAACTCTATCTCAGGCAATGTGTTTCTCTCCGGCGAGTGCTCTTGCTCCAACTCTATCTCCCTGGCAAGTGAGTTCCCTCATCGAGATCCACTATCGCGTGATGAGGAGGTAACGCTCGCTATGGGGAAGTAAGAGTCCTCCGAACCGGTGGCATCAGTGTCATATTATACTCACTAAGCCAACAATTCACTACCGCTGCCTTCGCCTCTGTCATAGCACTTCTCCCCAATATCTGTGTCCCTCCTGACAGCTCAACAAAAGGCTCTACTCTCTCCGACTCTGTCCTGTCTATCTCTATCTATGTCTATGGCTTTGTCACCTCTCCCTTAGGCATCTCCACACTCTGCAACTCTCCACCAGGCAACTTTGCGGCCATGGACTCCGCTCTAGTCTCCACTACCTCCTCTGCTGCTGGAGGTCCCCCGACCAATTTTACTAAAGATGGGGCAACTTCCTGCACTATTGCTAGTGCGATATTCACAGGTGTCCTCATCTGGCCAAACGCAGGAATGGGCGCCGTGGTCACAAAACCCACTGTAGTTGGTGGAGTCAAATGTGTTGTCTCCGACATAAGAGATGGACCAAATAAGTGTATTAGTTGTTGTCTCGACGACTACAGAATCTACAGCCTCATCCTTCGCCACCTGACTACCACCATCTCCAAAGACGTCAGAAGTCTCTGAGGTAGCCAAATAAACCTTTTAACATGACCACTAGATTACAGACAGTGAATAAAATGCTTAAAAATCTTGAATTGTGCAAGTTACTCTTCCCTTCTTGATTGTCCACGGTGCAGATGACAAAGTCACCAACCCATCTGTGAGCAAATTGTTGCATGATTCAGCAAGGAGCTTGGACAAGACTTTCAAGTTGTACCCTGACATGTGGCATGGCTTGATCTGTGGTGCTGCCACTGTCTACATCCTCAAATTCGGACTCCAAAACTACCTAGTGTCTCCTCTTTTGTCTTGCTAGTGCAGTCCCTATATCCAAATGCCTCTACAATACAATATGGGTGGCTCGCCAAGTGCTAAGGTGCCCTCCAACTCTCCATTGGGAATCTGTACTCATGTGGCCTCCAAAAACAAACCAATAGCGTAATGCGGCATGTAAAATGTCCTATGAGGCAAGGTCATAAACTCGAACATGCGCTCTGCCAAGAGTGATCCCCAATCATATACACGGTCGTTCCTAAGACCATTCATCAGGAGAATCTGTGGAAGGGCTATGTCTGAGGCGCGACTAGACCCCATCAGCTGACTCCTCACGACATCCATGATGCATCTCCATGACCCTTCTGCAATGAAGGACTTCTTCATCCCTCGCCCCATAGAAGCTTTTTCCATCGAGACCGTCTCTGCAAGTGTCAGAGTTCGTGACACCATTTTGATCCAATATTCTTTCTCATCCCTCGTCATCTTCTTCGCCTTCAAATCAATCTTTTTGCCATTTCTGCCAGGTATGCTAAATACTCTCGTGAAATTTGTGGCCGTGAGGAAATCTTCAAATCACGCCCCAAATACTCCAACGTGCTCGAGCGTGAGAACCTGTTGAATGTCTCGATCATGACCCACAGAGGACCCTCATAGTCTCGGTTACAAAATACTGGCATCTGGATGACCCACTGCACTTCCGCTTTCCTCAGGCTTTCATTTATCAAATCTGTGTCGGGGGTATCCTGCCACCATTTGTGACACTCTAATCCGTTCAGCCCTTCGAACACGACTGCCTGAGGTGTGACCGCATCTTTTGGGGCAGCCATCTGTACCTTAGGTCTCAACTTCTTCTTGACGCTCGCGCTTGCCTCTACTTTTCCTGCAACCTTTAAACCAGATGAAAAAACCCTTCCATTTTTATCCATGCTCGAACTACTTGATTGTGACACCTGTAACTGTGTCTTCCAACTTTTCTTTCTTGTTGTCCCAAAATCCATCAATAACGAATTCCCTTGTCGTTGTGTGCAATGACTGCTGAAAATGGTTAGGCGACTTCTTCCTTTGAAACAGACTGCAACAATGCTTTCATTGTCGATGCGTCACGCTATGGTCTTCACAAACTCACGGGTTGTTATATTTTATTTTATTTTTTTGACATGCCCGTACGGGCCTGCAGCTTCTTATTGCCGATGGTGGTCACCTACGGTGTTACCATCATTCGGTGGTCACTACCGTTCGGTGACTAACCGTACAGTGGTCTCACCGTACGACCTGCCCTCTTTTTTTCTTTTTAAAATAATCTACTTCATCTTGCGGCGTCTTCCCTTGACTCGTGTCACCCTACCTGCAGCCTTCGCCTTTCTTGGTAGAGCTTCAACTTGGACCCGTTCACCGCATCTGGGATCTCCCGTCCATCGAGTCAACAACTTGATAGCCCATTTTCGCCAAATTCCCAGACCTTGTATAGACCAAGCCACCTTACTTTGAACTTTCCTAGTTTGATCAATACAAGTTGTCCTGGGGTGAACCAAACTCGTTTGAGGTGTTTTTCACGCCACGCCTTACGCCTCTACTATGCTACGTCTGTGGCTCACTACGCCATCATTCGTCGCTCATCCAATTTGTTTAAGTTATGCAACCTTTCCTGAAGGCTTTCCATATCCCCCAATCTGTTTTCAATAGCTATCCTCAGACTTGGAACCATGAACTCGACAGGGACAACGACTTCTTGTCGTACATCAACTAGAACGGTGTTTGTCCTGTTGTCACCTTGTACGTTGTGCGGTAGGCCCAGAGTACCAACGGTAGTTTCTCTTCCCAATCTTCTTGTTCTACCCCGCACGACTTGTACATCACCGGCACCAATATCTTATTTGTAGCTTATGCTTGGCCATTGGCTCGGGGGTCATATGGACTTGACGAGGAGTGAAAAATCTTGAACTCTGTTGTGAGCAATCAGATGACATGGTTCACAAAGTGAACTCTGTCACTTGTCAACTGGATCGGAATGTCGTACCTTGTAATAATTTGTTCATATATGAACTACGTTGTACGCAATGCCGAGTATCCAGCAAAGCCCGTGCCTCCACCCACTTCGTCAGGTATTCACTAGCCACCACGATATACTGGCATCTCCGAGCTCTACTTGCCTTCAGGGGTCCAATAAAATCCAAGCCCCAACGTTCAAAAAGTTCTTGTGCGTGAGAAGGTGGAGAGGCATGAAATCCCTCTTCTGTGGTTTTCTAGCTCTTTGACAAGTATCACAACTTATGACACACTCCCTGGCGTCGTACAATGTGGGCCACCATTGACCTACGAGTAGCACTTTCCTCACGGTAGTGTCAGGCCCCATGTGTCTGCCAGCCGGACCTTCATGCACCTCTCGAAGGACACTAGGGACTTCTTCCTCCATGACGCACCTCAGGAGCACCTGGTTCGGTCCCATTTTATATAGTAGCCCATTCATCAACTAAAAAGTTCTACTCCTGAGCACCAGTTTTCTCCTCTCCCCGGGTTGCATATCCCTCAAAAACTGCAATGTGGACAAGTACTCCCTCATACTCTTGTACCATGCAGGCAATATTACAATGTGGAATAGGTGAGAGTCAGGGAAGTCGTCATTGACACCCTCAGGTGGTTCTCCCGACTTGATTCAAGAGAGCTGGTCTGCAATTACATGGCTCTTTCTCGATCGTACGATGATGGCGAAGGTAAACTCCTACAATAGCAACCATCTGCTTATTCTCCCCTGCATAATGGGTTTGTTGACCAGGTACATCAAGGCCTGGTGATCCACATAGAAGATGAATGGTGTCGCCAACAGATAATGTCAAAATTTCTGAACGGCATACACCATTCTGAGGGCATCCCATTTGGTTGTGTTGTAATTCTTCTCTACCTCAGACAACAATCTGCCGGCGAAGTAGACCGGGTGGTCCAACCCATGATCCCCCACCTACGCCAATGTGGCTCCAATTGCAAAGTTGGACGCATCCATGTGTACATGAAACTCCTTGTCCCAATTCGAGTAGGCTAGTATTGGCGCATTCAATTCTTGAAATGCTTTCTCTTGAGCTGTCTCCCAAGTGTACAGCTCTTCCTTCTGTGTCAGCTTATCTAGTGGGCACGAGACTTGGGCAAATTTTTTATAAACCTCCTGTAGTACCCTGTGTGCCCCAAGAACGACTTCACCCCTGTGATGTCCGTCAGTGCTTCCATTTCTACAATCACCCATACCTTGTCAGGGTCCGTCTTCAGTCCTGCCTTACACACAATGTAATGTCCCTTTCTCCGTGATAGGCCATTATGGTGCCTGATTAGTCTATCTCGCCATCCGAATAGACTACAGGCTACTTCTAGAGGATTTTAGCCAATCACAGGCTTCAGTTGGGTGAATTTTAAATATTTTTGGGAACCTTTTTCCGAAGTTCACTTTAGTTTATAAAGAGATTATAAAATTACTTTATGACTTAAAGTCATTTTATTTTAAAAAGTAACTTAAGTGACTTAGTGAATGCACTTTATCCCACATTGCTTAGTTTTTTGTACTTCCCCTCATATCGAGGTTATAAAAGCATAAAGCTCTCCTTGCGAAAGGTACCACGAATATTATAAACAACAAAAACAAATCTCTGGTTACTTTGTGATTGGTTTATTTTCTTGAGGACAGAACCCCTTGAGGGAAATCCGAGAAGTTGGACGTAGCCTCAACATCTCGATAATGGTAGAATCAGGCAGATTTCACATTGGAGCTTAATGTGTAAGTACAAGCAGAAGAGTTACTGCATCAAAGGTTTTAGAATCAGACTTAGCAAGCAAGACAAATATCATTCTAGAGTTTGAGTTTTGGGTTCAAAACGTGGCCTTGCATATTGAGGTATTCTAGAGTTGCATATTCTCAGAGTTGGCAGTCACTCAACCTGCTTACGCACTGAGGGATTTAATTGATTAAGATGTTATCAAGCCAGCAATGAAAGATAGTAGTTGTCTTATGGTACACCAAGTGGAGATAACATTCGTGTAATACGTCTAGCTATGTTGAGACTTGTGTAGACTGGAGAACGTCTTCCGTATGAACTAGCGGCACGGGAAGTAACATGTTAATATATAGCGTTTGGTGATTGCAGCTACTTGAGTGTGGGAAAGTCGCAGGGAGTGACGGGATTCATGCATTCCGTTTGGTGAAGAGCTTCAGGTATCATAGAAACAACATAAGTTGTATTAAGAGCAAGGGAATGGCAGTGGGAGCAGCGACGGAAGTCATAGTGTCGCATGGTTGGGAGGTCATCAAAGAAAAACCGCAGGAGTTGTATTAGGAGCACGGGGCTTGCAGTGGGGGCAGCGACGAAAGCCATAGTGTCGCACGGCTAGGAGAGTAGAAGGGAAGCGAGTCGGGTATCGCAGTTACTTATCACATAGCAAGGGTGCAAAAAACGTCACGGCAAGCAGTCGGCTGTGGTTGCATGCGCCACGGGCAGAGTACTAGACGTAACCCATGGACCACACAAGATATACCACCTACACTCGGTTGGCCACCGAACTCTATTAAGCTGGGCAAAATGTATGTTTCTATCTCGCATTCTCATTGCAAGTCAGTTATTCCCTGCCTTTGATATTAAGCAATAAGCGGATGAAATTTAATATAGTGTGTTTATTTGAACTGAATATCTTTTGGTTAAGCTATACATCAATCGAATCCCTGTATATTTTCTTGTGTTCTATCAAACAACACCCATTGTTTAATGTATATTAAAACAACAAACTCAGAGATCTTTCCAGCAGTTGATATAAAAAGGGAAACTTACGAGTCTTAGTAACCTTCTAACTAAAATACCAGACATAGACAGGAATACGATATTACAGTGGTATTAGAGCCTTTGATCTTGCCATCCTAGTGGGTTAGATTTTCATATTAACAGGCTGGTACAACAGTGACAATGTTGAGTAGGTAAGCATAGCAGGCACAGATCTTACAGCTTTAAACATAAAAGAGTTGAACAGTAACAACCAGAATCCTCAGTACAAGTTGATATAGAGAACAGTCATACCGAAACAAACGAGGATATTGTATTTGAACAGGTTACTCAGGGTACAGATATGGCTGAGGATACAGATAGAAAGGTCAGGGAAACATTGAGGGCCTTACACGACGGACAGGATCATATTGTTGATGTATTACAGCAGCTTACAGGGTTTATCCAGCGATTGACAGTGGTGGAGGCAGTGTAGCAGGATCACCTAGGGCAACTAGAGCCCTCACTCGTACTTCAAATAGGCCCCTTATGCGTAACTTCGCGGAGAATAATGCAGGGGAAGAGGTAGCATAGCCTGAGACAACGGGCATTCTTCTGGAGCATTTGATGACCATGCATGATGAGTGAGATATGTTAGCAGATAATGTCAAAGCTGATTTAACCTTTCCCCAGTATATGGCTCAGAAGAGAGAATTCGGAAAGGCTCAGCAGGATAGGAGACCCAGGGATCCGAACAGGGATTTAAAGCATGCAATGAATAAATTAACTCTCCCTACATTTGATGGCAGCAATAAGACATCCGCGAGAGCTTGGACTCACAAGCTAGACACCTTCCTGACCCTCAAACCCATGTCAGAAACGGAGGCTATTTAGTTTGCCACAATGCATTTAGAGGGAGCAACATATCACTGGCGGCATCATGGTCTTGTCACCTAGGATCATGGGTTGATTACTTCTTATGAGACTTTCAGCACAAATTTGATTACCCGTTTTGACAGGAAAGACATAGAGGTTTATTACAGGGAGTTAGCTCAGCTGAGACAGAGTGGGTCCTTAGACAACTATATTGATGAGTTTGAGAGGATTTCCATCATGGCTCCTGATATGTATGAGAAGAGGAAAGTGATGTTGTTCATTGAGGGCTTACAGGATAGATACAGAGGTTTGGTTAGAGTTCTCAATCCAAACCCCTTGGATAACGCTATTAAATTAGCACATGACTTGGATTCACCTTCCTCTATATTGCAGCCGCCTAAGAAAACATTTAAGGGATCCTCTTCATTTCAAAAGAACAAAAATCAGAATAAGAGTATGCTCCCTAGACTGGATTTTGAAACAAGAAATGAGTTGAGGAGGAAATTATGCTTCACATGTAGAGAGCCTTGGACTCCAAACCACAGGTGCCTTGGAAAAGGCAAGATACATTACATTGAGGTGGCTTCCGAGGGTGAACACAAAGAACATTAGGGCAGCGATGATGAGGACAGCGATGAGGAGGCTCAGGAAGAGCAATCAGCAGAAGAAAAGAAGAGGAAAGACCCCGATGAGCAGCCCTGTAATGATCTTAACTCACTGTTCCAGACAAGTTCTGCAACTTCTGAATTTATATGAAGTTTGTACTGATTTCTTTGATTTGCATCATAATATGGTTTTGCCTTTGACAACTTGGATTAAGGAGAGAAGGGGTGCAAAACAACCAAATGTCTAATCCACTAATGCTGATAATTTCTTTAATCCCAAATTCCACACTACATATTCAAAGAGTTTCACTTACAATAAACGCTACTAACGATTTAGTTCCAACTTCTGATTGAATTTAATTAGAACCACACAAAAAGTGAAAACAACTAAAGATAAGAGAAACCGATTGCATTGAGCACCTTATTATGTACAGCGCGGGAGCTCCAGCAATGTTCACTGTAATGCCCACACCCTTCTCGACTAGTTGCATGTTGTTGAAGTCTGGTGCGTTGAACAAACTGTGTGCTAGCTAGAGATGCACACTTGAGGTTCCTAAGACTGTCAGCAACAGCTTATTGTGAATCGCGTAGGCCCAACTCACGTTAGAAGATTGTTCCTTCACGTTGTGTGCTGCAATACGATCTCCTCCTGTAATTTCTTAAGCCACTCCTATGGTGGCCGAACTGTCTCCAATCGCGTGGTACTTCACGTGAGCCAGCAACAAGACTCCCACGACGCCTTCCACTCAACCTTCTCGCCACCCTTTAGATAATGGGGCTCACGCAAGTCAAGTCGTGGCTTGTTGGGCAAGTTACAGCCCAGGGAAGTGTTATTGGTATCTTCCAGTTGCTGACTGGAGAGATTTAATAGCCGCGGCTCCTTCAAACCTTCCTCCCAATCCCTTAGGTAAGAGTTTCGTTCCTGCAGTGGATTCCTGCTAACTACGTTTTTCTTTTCATGGGATGCTTAACGCTGAGTGTATGCCAACCTCCTTAATCGCTGGTTCCTTTTTCTAGCTTCGTTTTCCTTGGATGCTTAACGCTGAATATATGTCAATCTTAATTTCAAAACTGAATGCTGAAGTGCGGATATCTGAATTATGTTACTTACTTGGAAGCTCAAGGGTGAAATCTGTGAACTCCACCACCAACGGAAAATTCAGGGCTACATCCAACTTTCCAGTATTTCTTCAAGGGACTACGTCCTCAAGAAATAGACCAGTCACAGTTTGCAACCAGATTTGTTTATATTTAGTTTATAATTTCTCATTGTGCTTTTCTGAAGAAAGCGTGTTTCTTTTATAACCTCAAAGTGAGGGAAAACTCCAAAACGCAAGCAATATGGGATAAAGTGCCCACTTAAGTTACTTTAAGTCACTTAAGTCATTTTTATAAAATAAAGTAACTTAAGTCATAAAGTGACTTTATAAAATCTTTTTATAAAGTAAAGTGACTTTACTTCATAAAATAGGCCCAAATATTAAAAGCTCGCCCACTAAAGCCTGTGACTGGCTGACATCCTCTGAAAGAAGCCTTTAGCCTATCTGGATGGGGGAGAGACTAAAATGGCGCCAAACTGGCCAACTACAGGATTAGGGACATTAAAGTCCTCCCTTCCCGGGATTGCATGCCCTCAAGCAATCTCAATGCAGGGTGCTGCAGAATAGACTCACCTTGCCAGGTAGCATCCTCCATCAGTAAGTCCTTCCATCAAATCAAGTACTCTCTGATGGCCGTGTTCTGCAGCTTCCTCTCTTTGACCTCGATCACCTCGGCTGGCACCAAAACCAATTTACCCTCCTCACCAAGTGGGGGTAATCCAACTAAGGGGACTATCTGCTGCCCTATTGCCTTCTTGAGGCAAGACACATGGAAAACATTATGGATTCAGTTGTGGCTGCTCAAGCTCATAAGCCACTACACCCACCCTCCTGGAGATGCGGTAGGGACCATAAAATTTGGGCTTGATCTTTTCCGATCCACTCTTCTTCAGAGAACTCTGCCTGTATGGCTGGAGACGAAGGTAGACCAAATAGGCCCAAATATTAAAAGCTCAAATAGGTAGACTTTACTTTATAAAATAGGCCCAAATATTAAAAGCTCACCCACTAAAGCCTGTGACTGGCTGACATCCTCTGAAAGAAGCCTTTAGCCTATCCGGGTGGGGGAGATAGACTAAACTGGCAACAAACTGGCCTACTGCGGGATTGGGGAAATTACAAGCCCCCTATTACTTTAGCGTCCCTTTCAGGGATTCCCACATGCCACCCTTTCCGTTTGAAGGGAGTGGTTAGAGGACAGCGAATCGTTTGCCTACTGGATAGAAGTGCCACTCATAACTTTATCAGCACAGGTATGGTTTCCAGGAGGAGATTACAGGTAGATGGCATTCCCAACTTTGAGGTTAAGGTGGCCGGAGGAGACTTGTTGAGTTGTACAAGGAAGATCTCCGAACTCCCAATTCACTTTGAGGATTGTCTTCTAGAGGCTCACTTTTACATCATTGATTTCGATAGTCTTGATGCTATTTTGGGTATGCAGTAGTTACAGACTCTAGAAAGATACACTATTGATCACAAGTTGAAACAGTTGGAGATTATGCAAGGTGATCAGCAAATTGTTTTTAAGGCCATGCCAGATGGCGGGCCCAGGTTAGTATCGGCTCACAGGATGGAGACCATCATGAGGCATAGCAATATGGAGTGGGCAGCCCAGTGTTTCATATCCTCTCAACCCACACCAGATTCAGGGCAGTAGGTTCACATTGATGTCCAGAATATGCTTGATAAGCACAAACGGGTTTTTGAGGACATTCCACCAGGTATACCTCCAGACAAAGGTTTTGAGCACATCATTGAGTTGGAGGAGGGCACCAAGCCCGTGATCACTACTCCTTATCGTCACCCCAGACACTATAAAGAAGAAATAGAGAAGACGATCAAGGAGCTTCTAGATATGGGACACATCAAGCCCAGCTCCAGCCCCTTTGCTTCTTCAATAGTTTTGGTGAAGAAGAAGGATGGTACTCTTCGTATGTGCATTGACTACTGTGCAATCAATAAGAGAACCATTAAGAACAAGTATGCCATTCCCCGGATTGATGAGTTATTAGATGAGCTACATGGGGCAGTTTATTTTTCGTAGATAGATCTTCGATCAGGATACCATCAAGATACGTGTCCGTGAGGAGGATGTTCATAAGACAGCATTCAGATGTCACTATGGGCACTATGAGTTTATAGTGATGCCATTTGGGCTCACTAATGCACCTGCTACTTTCCAGTCATGCATGAACCATATATTCAAAACGCAACTGCGCAAAACTGTCTTGGTGTTCTTTAACGACATTCTGGTCTTCAGCAAGACATGGGAGAAGCACTTACAACACTTGGATGAGATTCTTAACATTATGGAGTAGTCTCTATTTGCGAAAGAATTCATGTGTGAGTTTGGATTGACTGAGATTCTCTACCTGGGATACATGATAGGGGCAGACAGAGTTAAGGTTCACCAGGAGAAAATTCAGGAAATTTTTGACTGGCCACCACCGAGGAATGTGTCAAGATTTGAGAGGTTTCCTTGGATTATGTTCTTATTACAGGAGGTTCATGAAGGGATTCTCTCAAACAACAACACCCCTCACCGATCTCACTCGGAAAGGGGCTTTAAGGTGGACAGATGAGGCAAAGGTAGTCTTGGACAGGCTTAAGACAGTCATGAGTACTTGCCCGGTTCCAGCACTTCCGGACTTCTCTCGTCCCTTTTGTTCTAGAGTGTGATGCTTCAAGGAATGGGATTGGTGCAATGTTGATGCAGGATAGCCACCCCATAGCATACGAGAGCAAGATGTAATGTCCCCATTTTTAGCAGGTCATTGAACTGATGGTGCCAGGTCATTATTGCGATCCTTGTGGTCTAGCGAGGTGTTTAGAGGGTCATTGGTGTGACCTTACTATTTATAGTAAGTCAATGGATAATTCCGATGAGCTCAGATGAGTTAGAGGAGTTGAATGATGCTCTCGGTTTTCATTTCTGGCTTCCAATTTGGGCTCCAAGAATCTTGGAGAGAGCTTCTATTTTTAGTAAGTCACCCCATCAGGTTCATTCATCATCTTCCATCATCAGGATCACTACTGTGCAAACAGATTTTGATTCGGATGCTTCTTCAATTGTTTACGCAAGACCGGTGGTTTATTATTATTATTTAATTAAATTTGCTAAGGTTGTCATTTTTGTTTGTATTATATACTGGATACCTTAGTGTTATAGCTCGTTGGAACCAGGATGAAAAGTTTTAAATCTTGGGCTCAAGAAACATGGACCTTGCATGTCATAATTTCATGATATTGGTGAAAAGGTCATTTTTGGAGCCAAATGAGTTAATAAATTATATTATTCAATATGTGCCTAAGTATAAAAAGTGTTTTAAGTGAAAAGTGTGTAAGAGAAGACACTTTTTAATTATAAAAGCAATGCTTTGTGAAAGGGAAATCATCTATTGAATATTTTATAATTTTTCTTCTTGAGCCTTGGGCTAGGGTTTCTGAGTTCTTCATTGTTGCAATTGTGCTGAGATAAACAATTGCAAGATCTCTCTGCTATATTTCTGTGGCTAAGGATAGAATTGGATTTATTCTGAAGATTATTATCTGAGGAGTTTGTTGATAATTAATTGGCACACTGAGAGTGCAATTAATTCTGAAATTGATGAATGTTATTATTTTTGTGACAATTTATGGAGATGAGGGTTTGAAGCTCTTCCTTGGTAGACGCTGAGTTCTAAAAATGTCTGGTGATTGAGGCGAGAATCTCAATTGACTATTCAACACGTTGAATCATTATTGATGGATGATGAATTGTGCTCTGAAAGCTTCCAGCGTTTTTTATCTGTGCTGGCAACTAAGATATCTGTTTGGGTTTTTTGAAGGCAACGTTGAGGGTTTGGGAGCTGCTGGAATTTGCATTGAATCTAGGGCAGCGATTTGAATATTTCTGAATTTGTGTCTATCCATATCAG
>MU224884.1:2531133-2558539 GCA_018584345.1 Thuja plicata
TCTTTTATTGTCAAAATTTTCTGAAAACAAAGTTTATTGTTCAAAATCAAACAAGTATTGCAAAATTTATCCAAGAATCCAATTGTCAAGTGTTTGAGGAGTTATAACCCGACAAGGGTTATTACACAAGAAGCTTAAGGACAATGAGAGACTGTATTCTACTTATGACAAAGAGATGCTTTCCATTATGCATGCCCTGGCTAAATTCAGACAGTACCTAGTGGGTGGCAAGTTTACAGATAAGATAGACCACAATAGCCTACGCTACTTCTTAGAACAGAAAGAGTTGAATGAAAGACAACAAAAGTGGGTCAATAAAATCCAGGCATATGATTTTCACATTGAGTATGTCAAAGAGAAAAATAACATTGTGGCTGATGCACTTTCCAGGAGACCTCCAGTAGCGGCTTGTTGTGCTCTATCAGAGATCTCTGCAGAATGGAAGTCTCATTTGTTGGTTGAGTATTCTAAAAATACTCAAGCTTGTCAGATTTTGGATGGTCAGCTCCAGGATAGCAGGCACAAGGTAATCGGTGATATTATCTTCTACAAGGATAGGATCTACCTAGTACCAGGATCTAAACTTAAGGATAAGGTGATGAATGCGGTTCACGATGCGCCAACAGCAGGGCATCCGGGGTTTTTTAAAACCTACAGGCAGGTCAGAGAGAGGTTCTCATGGAAGGGCCTCAAGGACAATATCCTTCAATATGTCAGAGAGTGCCAGACATGTCAGTAGAACAAGTCCGAGCACAAGCATCCCACCCGCTTATTGTAGCCAAGGCCCTTCCTATTCCAGCACAGAGATGGGAGGGTATTTCGATGAATTTTATTACAGGGTTGTCGAGAGTGCAGGGCAGGGATAGCATCTTTGTGGTGGTGGATACTTACTAAATTCACTCACTTCTTCGCTATCGCAACAGATTGGTCAGCTTTGCAGGTAGCTAAGCTTTTCTTCCGAGAGATTTTCAGATTGCATGGTCTCCCCAAGACCATTGTAAGCGACAGAGATAGTAAGTTCCTCAGCACCTTTCTGCAGGAGTTATTCAGATTGACAGACACCGAGTTGACTCCCAGCATCAATTACCACCCACAGACAGAGACTATGAACAAATGGGTGGAAGGTTATCTCTGAAATTATGTAGCGGGACAGCAAAGGGCATAAGTTAAATGGTTGTATTTGGGGGAGTTTTGCTACAACTCCACCTATCACATGACTATTGGCATGTCACTGTTTCAGGCTCTTTATGGCAGCGAACCTCTATCATATATAGACTTAACTCTACAGGACAGCACGGCACCGATTGCGAGAGATTGGTTACAGGATCATCAGGATCTTTTTAGATCTCTCAGGGAGAACATTTAGAGGGCACAGAATCAGCAAAAGATGTACGTTGATCAACATCGGACAGAGCGGAGCTTTGAGTTAGGGGATATGGTCTACCTTCGTCTTCAACCATACAGGCAGAGTTCTTTGAAGAAGATTGGGTCAGAAAAGCTTAAGCCCCGATTTTATGGTCCCTATCGCATTTCCAGGAGGTTGGTGAGGTGGCTTACGAGCTTGAGTTGCATGCAGACAGTAGGGTTCACAATGTATTTCATGTGTCTTGCCTCAAGAAGGCGAGTGCGCAGCAGATAGTTTCATTCTGCAGGATCCTGTGTTGAGATTGCTTGAGGGCAAGCAATCCCGGAAAGGGAGGACTGTAATGTCCCCTTCTCCGCGATAGGCCATTATGGCGCCTGATTAGTCTATCTCGCCATCCGGATAGACGAATGGCTACTTCTGGAGGATGCAAGCCAATCATAGGCTTCAGTTGGGTCAATTTTAAATATTTGGGAACCTTTTTCCATAGTTTAGTCACTTTATTTTATAGAGTGAGATTATAAAGTTACTTTATAACTTAAAGTCATTTTATTTTAAAAAGTAACTTAAGTGACTTAAGTGAATGCACTTTATCCCACATTGCTTAGTTTTTTGTGCTTTCCCTCATATCAAGGTTATAAAAGCATAAAGCTCTCCTTGCAAAAGGTACCATGAATATTATAAACAAGAAAAATAAATCGCTAGTTACTTAGTGACTTTATTTTCTTGAGGACGGAACCCCTTGAGGAAAATCCGAGAAGTTAGGCGTAGCCCTAGCATCTCGATAATGGTGGAATCAGGCAGATTTCACATTGGAGTTTAATGTGTAAGCACAAGCAGAAGAGTTATTGCATCAAAGTTTTTAGAATCAGACTTAGCAAGCAAGACAAGTATCATTCTAGAGTTTGAGTTTTGGGTTCAAAACGTGGCCTTGCATATCGAGGTATTCAAGAGTTGCATATTCTCAGAGCTGGCAGTCACTTAGCCTGCTTACGCACTGAGGGATTTAATGGATTAAGATGTCATCGAGCCAGCAATGAAAGACAATAGTTGTCTTATGGTACACCGAGTGGAGATAATGTTCGTGTAATATGTCTAGCTATGTTGAGACTTGTGTAGAATGGAGAATGTCTTCCATATGAACTAGCGGCACGGGAAGTAACATGTCAATATATAGCGTTTGGTGATTGCAACGACTGGACTATGGGAAAGTCGTCGGGACTGCCGGGATTCATTTATTCCGTTTGGTGAAGAGCGGCAGGTATCATAGAAACAACAGAAGTTGTATTAGGAGCACCGGATTGGCAGTGGGAGCAGCGACGAAAGTCATAGTGTCGTGTGGCTGGGAGGTCATCAAAGAAAAACTGCAAGTGTTGTATTAGGAGCGCGGGGTTGCAGTGGGGGCAGCGACGAAAGCCATAGTGTCACGTGGCTGGGAGATTAGAAGGAAAGCGAGTTAGCTATCGCAATTACTCATCACATAGCAAGGTTGCAAATAACGTCATGGTAAGCAGTCGACTGTGGTTGCATGCGCCACGGGCAGAGTACTGGACGAAACCCATGGACCACACAAGATATACCACCTACACTCGGTTGGCCACTGAACTCTATTAAGCTGGGCAAATTGTATGTTTCTATCTCGCATTATCATTACAAGTCAATTATTCCCTGCCTTCAATATTAATCAATAAGCGGATGAAATTTATTGTAGTGTGTTTATTTGGCTAAGCTATACATCAATCGAATCCCTGTATATTTTCTTTTGTTCTATCAAACAACACCCATTGTTTAATGTATATTAAAACAACAAACTCAGAGATCTTTCCAGGAGTTGATATAGAAAGGGTAACTTATGAGTCTTAGTAACCTTCTAACTAAAATACCAGACACAGACAGGAGTAGGATATTACACACAATATGCACTAGAAACTTCCCCTGTGGCACCATAAATCTGCATTTCTTATGGTTCAGTGTCAATCTCACTCTTCTGCATCTCTCCATGCACTCCTTGAGAGCCACAAAGTCTATGTCCTGCGCACTGTAGATGCACTAGTCGTCCAAAAACACCTTGAAATTTGCAACAGACATTTTATCAAATATGTGGAGGATTACCCTCTGGAATGTTGTCGGCACATTACAGAGTCCAAAGGGCATCCACATCGTCCTCCACCACGAACGTTGTCTTCAATTTATCATCCTCAGCTATGGATATCTGATTGTACCCTCAAAATCCATCCATGAATGAATAGATTTTGTGTCCTGCCACCTCTTCGAGGATGTTTTGTCTATGAAGGGGATTGGAAAGGGGTCTTTGATGGTAACTGCATTGAGGCATCTGAAATCTACACAAATACGGATCTGATTGCCATCCTTCTTCAGTGATATGACTATTTGAAAAACCCATTCACTTATCTGTACTCTAAAAATAATACCAGCGTCCAACATGTGTTCTATCTCTTCGTTGACTCGTGCGGCATAGTTCTTGTTCATCCGGTATGGTCTCTTTCGTACTGGTACGGCTCCAGGTACCAACGGGATGCAGTGCACACAGCTCCGAGGATACACCCTTTAGATCTTTATACGTCCAAGCAAACACGTCTTTATACTCCATAAAGATCTTGAACGTTGCGGCTTTCAAGACGAGGTTTCAGTCATCACCTACAAGGACGTTTCTTCAATTTCCTCAATCATCGAGGTTTGTAACTTTTAATGAAGGTTCCTCGTTCCGAATTGCCTTCTCCGTGTCAAACTGGTGTGTCTGTGTCTCATTTACTCGGGCCTCCCCTTTGGTGTACTCTCTGTACGCTGGCGAAAACAAGTCCTTTTCCAGTTCTTCCTCAATTTGCAGCATATTGCACCCTAATATCTCATAGTCTTCCATTTGCCAATGAAAGAGCCCATTCATCAAATCAGTTTCATTTGCGGAGCACCGCTCAAGTTCAAGGATGCCTTCCTCATTTGGTTCCAATCGGCGCTTTCCCTCGTTTATGCCACTGCCTTCACTGCCAAACTCTGACTCCGAAGAAGAGGCAAGCTCTTCGCTCACCATCTGTGTTCTAAGATTTATAATAAACTTCCTCCCTTCGTTCTGCATTGATAGCGTATTCCACTTCCAGTTCTGATTGACCTTCGCTGCAACAAGCCACCCTCTACCCAGAATGGCGGCATATCCCTTCTTCAATGGAATTACAACAAAGTCGAGGACAAACGGTTGTGTACCAATGGTTACTTGCTGTAACATTAGTGTCCTAAGGGGCTTGATTTTGTGCTGGTCCGCACCTACCAGATTGAAAGTGGGTGGACAGAGCGTCGGTTTACCAAGTTTTTTCCACGTCTCCTCTGGTAGGACATTTACCCCAGAATCGCCATCCACAATAGTATCCGTCCGGATTGACCCAAGCATACCCATCTCGACCACTCCAAGGTGTCGGCCATAGTTAACTACCAATAACATAGGGTCTGTTGCAGAACTGCCAGGGACCTTTGTATGCTCGGTCATCTGACTTTGTACTGGTACTGGTACTGAACACAACAATGCAGTGCGTAACTGGGGCATGGTCTCCAGGAGGTCCTTAACCTTCACCGGTACATCCAACTACAACATTTGCCTTAAGATATTTTCTTCAGCTTCCATGCGGGAGGTGCTAGCCATCTCATGAGTCTCCTGTCATTGTTCCATTATCTCCTTTTCAATTTTTGCCTTTGCATCACGTATGGGGGTTAGGATAGGTGGCCTTCTTGGCCTGTGACCGTGTAAGGGCCAGTACTCGTTCCTCCTCGCCCAACTTCTCAATGTCCAACCGATTGACTCTGGGCTTCGGGCAATTCCCATCATCATGGTCGCCAGGGCCACACCATCGGCACAACTTCTGCGGGGTTTCTTCTTTTGAACAGTCTCGAACAAAGTGCCCCCATTGGTTACAGGCCTTGCACTGAATCATAATCATCGGCCAACCCTTGGTATCGTCCTAGATCCAGCTCCGGTTGTTATTATTATTTCGCCCTCCTGGCCTGATATTCCGGTACCCGCCAGATGATGCATTATTATTTGTTGGTTGGGATGTGCTCGTTGTTGTGGATGGTTGCTATTGTGTAAACACTACTTGTTGGTTTCTTGTCTTCATGTTATAGGGACATTCCTTAGTCGAGTGCCCCATAAGCTGGCAGATATCGCAAAACACCTTCTTTGGACAAGAACCCTTTGTATGCCCCTTAGCCTTACATTTCGTACACCTCAACTCTCTCTTGTTTGTCTTACTCGGAATCCCCTTGATTGCCTTAAATTCCTTCATCATCTGCTGCATATCTCTTTGGAGAGCCTGTACCTTTTTGCTAGATTCTTCGTCGCCGCTCCTCTCCTCCGAGGAGTCGTCATCATCCAACGATCAATTCTTCTTATTTGTCATCGTATGATGTTGGAGGCACGATCTTTCTTTTCTTCCAAAGCGAAGGTCTCAATCCCTCAGCAAACCATCTTTTCTTTAAGTCGTCGATCGGCTGACTGTCCATCTTCCCCGGTAGTTCCTTAAGCCGCCAGCTCAGACCATCTCCTTCTTCCCTTGCTTTGTGTTGTAGGTTTTGGCGACAATCTCATTGTCATCCCGCAACAGCCGAAATTCTATCTAAAACTCTTTCCGTAATTCATTCCACGTACTAACCTTTGTTTTGTCCATGTCGAAGTACTAACCAATAGCTAATCCCCACAACGTGGCCGGAAATTGCCATTCCCATTCATCCTGGTCAGTGACCCTGTTTGCTGACCAAATGGTTTCACATGTACAACAGTGTCAGACGGGACCCTCCCTCCCACCGCCAATAGACTTTGGCAATTTCTGTTTCTGTGACATCGCTATGGTTTTGTTCCCCGCTTGTGTTGGTCCCGAACTGAGTGGATTAGAGCCTGATAGGTTCGTTTGACCACCGTGCCCCTGTGTCCCTCTGACACTGCTGGCTGCATCGGTATCCTCTACCTCCCTGGTCTCTTCTACACTTCTTTGGGCTTCCCTTGCCTCTATGCGTGGTGTAAGGGATAAGTTCCTTAACCAATGTCTGGTCTCTTCCATTAAATCTAGCCAATGTCAGGTATCTTCAATTAATTCTTCACTAATTCTCTCCCTACGGAGCTCCTGTGTATCGTAGCGTTGACCTTCAGCTTCTGCACCTATCATGGCACCTACTTGGTACCCTTAAGGCAACCCTTCGTCCGGTCGTTCCTTCGCAAGTCACCTCAACCTCCGTCTTCGCTCTGCTTCTTGTTCAAGTATCAAGGTCCACTGGGCCGCCTCACACTCTTTTATGTACTCCTTTCGATTTCTATCCTTATTTAGGAGGTTTGGGATTAATTATTCTTCTCCCAAGGGTTTAGAATACATTGTCTTCTCCTTGCTTCGTCTCGTTCCTCTTCTTCCTAGCAGCTATTTTCTTTGTAATTGCGGAGGATTTGTTGGCGTTTGTGTTCATGATTGGTCTCCTCACGACAGTTTCAAGGGCAAGGGACGTTTGTGCCAACAGGCGAGGGAGAGGGCTCATCAACCGATTTAAAGTCGGACTCACTCCGAGGGTGTCCCACAGAGCACTCTCTCGGACTTCTTCCTACGCAGCTTCCCTCCTGACGTGAGTCTCGAAAGCGGCTTGCAACAATGCCACAAAATCTTAAGTCAAGGCCCATTCCCCCTCAAAAAGTTCCTCAAAGCCATCGTCGTGTTCTCTTGCATTGTCGCCTACTAGCTAGCCCATTATCTAACGTACACCATCAACACTCCGTCACTTCCCTAGTTTGTATCAGCAATGGCGCCAGATGTTTGCCCTCTCGGGTAAACTAGTTCAATGCAAACAGTAGCAGTATAAAATATAAGCGAACATGATATGTCAATGAACACCCAATGCGTTTGTATTAATTCATCAACTGTTTACAATGTATGACAGCAATATGACATAACTGTAACAACTTCCCCTGTATGCTATCCTATTCCATCCGAGAGAAGTACATATATCGTCCTGAAGGGGTGCGAAGCGAACCATCACAACCTGTAACTGCCTACCCCTCGGTTACACTAAAAAACATGATGACACTTAATAACATTATTATTATTATTTCCCGACAACAGCAAGCAAAGCAGCTCAAGAACATTGAAAATTATGGCATGACAAGCACATTCGGTGTATGAATTTCAAGTCGGGACAGATGGTTTTAAAGTATAATGGTCAAAATGAAATCAGATCAGGTAAGTTCAAGGCCTGATGGCTCGGTCCTTATAGAATTCGCGAAGTTGGGGAGAATGGAGCCATAAAGCTATCAATTCTGGATGGTTAGCAGGTCCCAGAGGCAATGAATGGGTCGAAGTTGAAGCTGTATCACAAAAGAAGACAACGGGACAACCCAGTTCGAGCAGGAAGGCCCAACTAGATGTAATTATTCAATTTAAAAAAAAATTTAAAAATAGACTAACCATACAACAATCACCATATGGTAATAAAAAAAATCGTACAATGTCTGTATGGTAAAAGAAAACACAGCACGGCAATAAACATGACCCGCGGTGAACATAAAAGGACCGTACGACAGCATTGTGGTGATAAAATTATAAGATCGTACGACATGTTGATTTGAAGACCATACGACACAGCGTAGAAGGGATAACATCGTATGGCATGTTGATTTGAAGACCGTATGACACAACAAAATGATACAAAGGAGACCGTACAACTCAATATGATGTATACCGCACGGTAAAAAATGGGGGGCCACGGATAAGACCGTACAGCCGACGGAGCAAGGAGAACTTATCATATGACGGGGTTTTAAGAAAAAATCATTGGTGGACGTAAGAAAGAAGATCGTACATCACAGATCCGTAAGATGGAAAAAGGAGAAGAAAAGCAATTGTACAGGAAAGGCTGTATAAGATCGTACCAAAGAAAAGGGTCATACGATGAAGTGAGAAATCGTATGAGGCAATACAAAGGGGAGTCGAGCTGTATAGTGACGTTGCCCTTGCCCTAACAGAAACATTGTGCAATTATATTTATTGAATTGTACAGCCACAAGACAAGTAATGTAGTCGGAAAAAGGAAAACAAGGTTGACGAAAAACAATTACAGCAAATTACCATCTGCAACATGGGTTGTACCTACTATCAAGAATAGAGGTAAGATTGGACGCACATTGCCATCAGGAGTAAAAGTTGCAAGCAAGATAGATTCGACAAAGGCTGCTAAGGGAAAGAAGAGAGTGCCAGAAATTTAGACTCAGAAAGGTGTCCAAGAAAAGGTGACAGTAAACACTATTACATTTGAAGGTTTGAACGCCATAGAATGTCGAACATGGTGGTAGGAGACACCAGATGACCACCCCATTAAACAATCCCTCAGGTAGGCAGGCGTACACTGGGCTATTCAAATGCCAGTTTTTCGCATCCAGGATTTCGAGATAACATTGAGAGCCATGATCAAAAACTATGATAGAAAGAGTCAGAAATCCATTTTCGAGTACTAGCGATGCTCAATCACCGTTTCTTTGGCAACCCCTGCATTCACTCACGTATTCGGAATTCTAGGACAACGCTGAAAGGTTGATAAATCAACAATTAAGATGAGTGTCGAACAAAAACAGAAACTTCTACAATCGGTTTCCCGAGGGGATTTGACACCAGCCGAGTGGGAGAGTGTGGCACATGCAAGCAAGGGGCATGGTCTCAAGAAGTCATTTATTGCACCTGGGGAATGACGATGTTTGCCAAATGTTTTGAAGAGTAGGTTGACAGGAGCTAGCAAAGCCTTAAATACTGCAGTAACGATGCTCTCTTTGATGAATGGGTTACGGAATGGTACAGTGTATGACTGGCGTCCCTACTTTCAGAGCAGATTCATGAGTTTTTGACACTGCATCGTAAAACCTTCTATATGTCGCATCACGCAATTGGGCTTTTCTTGCATGTTGTGCAGATGCAGATACCGCCGAATCAGTGTGGTCATTTATAGCCACGGAGCCGTTTGAAGCCATACCGACCAACGATATTTTATTGGACACACTTGGATACTTATACAGTCGATGATGATGCTTAGTCTAGCAGAAAGCGTAAGCATCAAGTAGTTGCATCAAAGACAAAGTCTGAGTCAGTTGAGGAGGGAGACACAAGCGAAGAGGAGTCGGGGGATACCTCTTCGAGGGCTAGAGGAAGTTTTCATATGGTGAGCCAAGTGGAGGCGAATGGCCGTGAGGAGGGACCAAAGAATACTACAGGAGTTGCACCATTTGGAGGTGTTACACCATTGGGTTGTGTCACACCTTCAGGTGGACATGCACCAACAGAGATGAGAATTGCTTTCATTCCAGCCCTTCTACCTATGGGCGGCTAGTTGGCTCCTCCTACTTTGCCAGGTGAGACTGTGGAAGCCATACCTGTGTCAAGATTTGCGCAGTTGCGGGCCCCACTCACTTTTACACCTTCTAGTATGAGTATAGTGGTAGAGAAGCCAGCGGCTGAGGGAGTAGAGCAAGAGGAGGTAGAGCTAGAGGTTGTGGCTATGGAGCATCCAGTAGGTCCGGTGGAGATGCTGAGGGATGCAGGCGTAGAGATGTCGAGGGATGCAGGCCCTGAGTTGGAGGTCCCTATGGCGTCCATGGACGCTTGGCTACCTCGCTATCAATTGATCCCCATGGAACCCATTGGACCTACAACCCTTTCACCACAGCAGCAAGTGTCAATGCCATATGAGATTGTTGATTAAGAGGGGAGTTCCCACCTGAGGGAGTTGGAGTTGGACCCCCGCAAGCCATAGGTGTACTGGGAGAGAAGTCTGAGGGCCGAGCTCCTGTATACACTCAGCATGAGGTGTCTGAGACTCACTGTGAATCAAATGACCTAGCGCAGTTCTTGGCAGATGTGGAGGCAAGTGCACTGAGGATAGTGGCTTGTCTGAGAGCGGGCCCACGGGGTGGCAGATTAGGCAGTAGAGCGGCTACTCAAATTTGTTACAGGTCGCTGCGCTGAAGAGTTTGCAGTGTTTTAATTCTCGGGGATGGCCTGCTACATAGACCGCTGCCATGTTGGAGGACTGGAGGCTTCAAGAGCTTGTGGGGGAGAGTAGGACCCACTCCTTGCTTAGGAGGGTTGAGCAGGCATTCCGAGAGGGCCATTATGAGCTCAGGAGGGCTCGTCATTTAGCATTAGGGGCTAAGGCCGAGCGGGTGGCAGCTATTGCAGCGCGACAAGAGTTAGCCACTCGCCTCCGGATGATTGAGGATGAGTTAGTGCAGCAAAGGACTCAGATAGCAGCCTTGGAGGAACAATTGGCTCATGACAAGGCTAAGAGGGCAGTAGAGGAGACTCGCCTAATGGAGCAGGTGGACCAGGAGAGGATTGAACAGGCATCAATAGAGAGTCGCCATGTGACAGCACTGGACGAGATGGACAAGAAACATAAGGAGCTTATGGAGGCAACGTTTATGGTGAATGCCACTCGCGAGAGACAAACGTTAGCCGAGAGGGATCTGCGGCGACGGACTAAGCAGGTTCACTAGTTGAGAGAGTAGCTGGCGGCATCGACACCACCTCCGGCATCTTCTTCATTAGGAAAGCTTTCTAGGCCCCCAATTCCTTGATTTATTTTTTGTATAATTGTATTTCCCCATTTTGTTGTGTGTCGTCCAGAGATGACTTTCTTTTTGGGGGGGATGGTGTTGTCGGATTAATTAGTAATTGTTAGTACTGTCGAAGGGTGGTTGTTGAGAGGTTGATAATTGGCCAATGATTAGCACCCCGATACCTTTATATATATGCATTGTACTTACCTTCAAGTTATGTTATGTTATGTTATGTTATGTTATGTGATGGTGTCGTCATAATACTATTGGGAATACTCTAAAGATACATTGTAATAATTTTGTGATCAATGAATATACATTTGTGAGTTCTCTCAATACATTGTGCATATGTTTACTGTTATACTTTACTTACATTCTATTATGTCTTGAACCTAGACCCTATGGGGCAAACAAACCTTAGTATATAGATGATTTTACAAATATTTGCAACCCAATCCAAGCAAAATTTTCTATCTATATTTACCAAAAACAATAGAGGCAGCAAAAATAATAGTCATCCAAGCAAAACTTTGTATCTATATTCACCAAATCCAAGTCATTAAATCTAAATCATATTGGAATTTGCCCAAAATTATGTACACCCGAGTAAGAAACTATATTTAAACCTCGATCTGGTATACATGTGAAAAGCATCTATTCCCCGAAATAATCATTACCTACTCTAGGCATGCCAGATCAAGGAAGGTGCTATGGTATTTGCTCATTAACGTCAAAAATATAAACAATGGCAATAATAAGTTAATAACCAAGAAAAGACCTGCCTGCAGCAGCTGCCTTGGTTCCTGTCACAAATCCTTCCCATTCAACTCTTCCAGGTTCATTCAAATGCACGTGCCTACATTATGAAGATAATGAAACATTTTTGCATTTTTACCCATGTTATTCTGAAAAATAAAATGTTGAGATCTGAAAGGCTACAAAGAAAGGAAGAAATGACAGTGCTCTTCTATGTAGAAAGGATAAAAGACAAGAATATTAACAGGTTTTAACAGTAAACATGTAACAATATGTTGAAAACATGACCAAAAACTAATGCTGTAGTCAAAATTCAATGATTCCTATGCACTATTGCCTGTACATACAAAAATCAAACAAAGAATGAGGAATGTAATGTGCATTCCCATCATCTTTCAATCTAGACAGCAGTTGCAGTCGGATGTCCTTTCAATAGACAAAAAAGTATATCCAAGTAATTTTAACCTCAGTTAACTTACACATCAACAAGACCTGGCATGATAACAGCATTTCCATAGTCAATCACATGTGCTCCCTTTGTTTGTTTTGGAGCCTTACTTTGATGGACAATGGACACAATGTGTCCTTCATTGATCTCCACTGGAAAAAAGTTAAACAAAGTTTCCATAAAATACTTAACATACTTCTATATTTGCAAGTGTCAATGCTTATAATGAACTCTACATTTCCAAGCATAATGTGAAATTTAGCAAGACTGAACCCCATTTAAAAATATGCTTCAAATGTAAGGAAATATTCACAATAATCTATCATAAAGTTGCAGCTTTGTGGTTCAGAAACAAATTCAGAGTAAGCATTGAAAAGGAATGAAACCACGTTAAGACAAACAAGTCCAAGATATAAGATGAAAGCTCACTTCAGAATGACAAAACAACAGATCTAATGCTTCCTATAAATTAGGTGGTATGCCTGGTTAGATAATTTAAACAAGTGAATTACTATTCAAATAGCCACATAAAATTTGGAGGTCAATCAAAGTTGACGAAATGAATTAGAATAACACAAAAGGCTTTGTCAATGGGTGACCACCCTGAAATCATCAATGTTTCAGGCCATTAAGAGCCATACAAGTGAACAAATTCAGATGAAATCTCAAATTCTGTTTTTATTTGCACCGGTGACTTCTTTGTTTATTTTATGTTGGGAATACCCTTGTAAATATACAGTTTACTCGGAAAGCAATGGGTCTGTACCTTATTATATGACATTCTATTTGCTTCCAAATTGTTGATTTTATTGTAGTTGTGATCAAAATCCACAGGTGGACATAGATATTACAAAGGTTGCGATTATCTTTATTATTGTTGTTGTGAGATAATATAATTATATTATTATGTGATAATATAATTATATTACATAATAATTATTATTATGAGATAATGTAATTATATTATTATAATATAATATAATATAATTATTTAATTATTATATTAATAATATAATATATTTATGTTGGTAATATAATTATATTATATTATACTAAGTCAGCTATATGTCTTCATAAGACACATCCCTTGGTGAAAGGGTATTATCCTTATATAAAAAGAGATGTGCAATCTCTTATTGGATAAGGGAAGAATAATAAATGAATACAATTGCAGAGAGAGTGCTCGTGGGAGACAATCGTGAATTGTCTCCGATGATTTGGAATTGTCTCTGATTTGGAAGACAATGATATTATCTGTGATTAATCGAGCATCTCAAATTTTAACATGGTATCAGAACCAAGTTCCCTTCAAGAAAGCTTTACTGCTTAAAGGAAGATCCTAAAGATAAATTATTTTCCCCTACCTGTGTGGTGGTATTAGTTCCTGCAATTGAGTGTCAATATTATGGCAAATAAGATTCTCGTGCGTGAAAGTTGAATCTGTAATATTGGCTCTAATGATATATTGGTTGAGACAAATAAAGAGACGCACATCTATTGACGAGGGCTCGAAGTGTAAATATCAAACTAAAATCTCATTTAAAAAATATCTATTATGGGGTCTTTAAGCATTTGATTCTGATAAGGAAATCGTTGAAGGCTTGATTTCTTTAAGTGACTTTGCATACACCCGAGTCGTGTCTTCACTAAAATTGTAGATATTAGAGGTTCGGCTTTCTAAAATATATTAAGACGTAGTAATAATAGTTGATGACTTTAGAGATGATATCTGTGGATTCTGGACATAATATGTGGCAAACATTGAAGACATCATTCGATATCTAGAGCATGCGTGGACACGGAACGAACTCAAAGGGAGACACGGCACATACACTATCAATTCCATTGTACAAAGCATAATTGATCAATCTTTTACAATGTTTCATGCCCATTAAAGGAGGATTGCGATATATAGTGACTTCCAAATCTACATCCACCATGGCAATTGCATATTCATCTTGAGGTTGACAAAGATCCAGGCACATCAAAATTATGGTAGGCGGTCGTGATCATTATAAAGGAGCAGTAATAATGGTAAATGATTAAGTCAATACTGCAACCTTACGAATACAGAGATTAACGATGAAGATATTATGCTGGCAACTTAATTTTTCTTATGCATAAACTGTGATGTCCCCCTTTTTGAGCTAGTTACATGTGATTAGTCGTTAGCCCGCCTGTCGTGGTCCCGAGGGCTAACCTAGAGGTCAATGGGATCCTGAGACCATTTGGCTTAGACAAATTCAGTATCGAGCCAAACGGGTTTATTGTGGAGTTTGTGTATCGAGCTCGCGCTCAACATTTGCGAATCGATTGCTTGTTATTAAAATATATATGTGTGTGTGTGTGTGTGTGTGGTTATAAAGTGACTCGACGAACTTAAATGTTCTAAAGTCTATCAACGTCATTTTATTATAAAACGAACTTCTTGATGAACTACAACTGATTGTATGTTTGAAGTCATTTGTTGATAGTCAACCGAGTTACAGATATGATGATAGACATTATCAGTTAATGTATTGTCATAGATGTCAACTTATTTGAGTATCATTATTGTAACAAACATCTATTATGGATTAAAAATCTGGAACAAACAAAGTTTATGTGGTTGGTAAATGAAGAGTTTTGTATACACCCAGAGAAAGTGAACACCGAGTAAAATACAGTGTATACTGAGCACAATGATAACCGAGCTAGGGATCGCCGATACATCACGGTATTGACCGAGCAATTTAATCAAACCGAGGCCGACTAGAATGCTAAGCTGGCAATTGATGATTCCGAGGTAAATGATAAGGTTTGTTATGTTGATCAAACGGTTATAAAAATTCAAGGAAGATCGGACGACGAAGATTGAAACGTGTTTTTAACACAACTGCCGAAGATGGTTTAAGCGGCAAAATCTAAAGGATGGAAATTGAATGAGCTATGATGTCTATATAAGAGACAAAAGATTCATTATAAATCACACCTGATGCGCACATGCGAAGTTTATGCATGACTGATCAAACTAGTTAAAAACAGAACCGAGCATTTTCTGCAGACATCACCGAGCGACAGTGGAAAGAGCATTACCAAGCAGAACAGAGTATGAAGAATCAGATGAACTGAAGTGAACAAATTGATCAGAGGTATTATGTCATTAGCATAGATCTGAAAATCTGCAAAACCAAGTTGTATTTGAATCAGATCAATATTGTATCAGTTTAACCATTGTTACAGATAAATCTCTTAACCGAGTAGGACGTGAAAGTCTTTATTATGACATTCTAATAGATGTTGAGTGTTTTCTTGTTGACCCCATAGTGAATGCATGGTCAAGAGAGAACTGTTAGTTTTAAATCCTCTAACCAAGTCACATTTAACAATGTGCATTGTAACCTTTAACAGGGTTGGCTCTTAACCGAGCTCACTTCAAACGAGTTACTGGTCCCAGGTGGTTTTTCCCTTAGCAGAGTTTCCACGTTAAAAATTTGTGTCAATGTGTATGATTGTTGTGGATTGTTATTTTGCTTTACACATTACTTGATCTACATTGATCAGTAATCACAGTATTAATTTACTGATACTCGGTAAACACTAAGACTAAAGTTTGAGATTACAGTAAACATTTCACCGAGTTGAATTATATGTTTGAAATTGTTTTTAGATACATCTGGAGGAATTTGGGACTGTAGGATAATTGAGAACCAACTGATTCACCCCCCCCCCTCTTAGTTATTCTAACAATTGGTATCAGAGCATACAGTGCTTAGAAGGAAAGTTTTGAAGAACTTAAGCTAAAGATCACAAGATGTATAAGAGAGACGCACCGAAGCTGAACAAGGAGAACTTCTCGACATGGAAAAGCAGAATGAGACTATACCTATCAAGGATTCGAGATGACATTGCAATATACCTGGATAATGAATTCATTCTACCTACTGGACCCTTGATTGTTAATCAGATGAAAGAGAAACATGAACATAATGTTATAATGGTGGAAATTGTTTCTTCACTTACCGATGCTGAATTTGAAGATATCAAGACATGTACATCAGCCAAGCAGATGTGGGATAAGATTACACTAGTTTATGGAGAAGATGCAAGTGTACAGAGAGCTAAAGCTGAAAGTCTCCGAGGAAAATTTGATGACATGAGAATGAAAGGAGAGAACATAACACGATACAGTACCCGACTTAAGGAAGTTGTGAATGCTATTCGAGGAGCTAGTGGAACTATTGATGAAGACTGTTGTGAGTAAGATTCTTAGAATTTTATTGTCTATTTATTCTATAAGAGTCTCTACAATACATGAAATGAGAGCAGCACCTGAAAATAATATTACTGTTGATAGTCTTGTTAGAAGATTGATTTATTTTGAGCTGAACAATTTTGACAACAATGTTGTACCTTCTATGGAATCTGCATTTATGTCCTCTCTGAAATTTAGTAAATCTGGTAGCAAACACATAATAAAAAATGACAGTGACAGTGACAGTGATGATAAGGAACTTAATGAACTTGAAGCATTAATGGTTAGAAGATTGCACAAAGGCAAAGGAAGATATAAAGGTAAACTACCTTTGATATGTTTTAATTGTAAAGAAATTGGACATTTTGCTGCCCGATGCCCTAACAGAAAGAATGATGAAAGAAATGATAGATCTAATGATAGAAAAGATGACAAAGAATACAGAAGCAACCAACAGTATGACAGAAGGAATGACCGAGATTACAAAGATAAAGGCAAGAAAGCTTGTTACATTGCTGAAGATAAAGATAATGATACTGTTTCTGACAGTGATGAAGATATTGAGACAGTATTTGTAGCTTTGAAAGATGATTCAGATGAAGATGAAAGGTATGTTGAAACAACACTTATTTCTAAAGTTAGTAAGCATGACATTTGGGTTGTACACATCACATGACTGGAGATAAAGGAAAATTTGAATTTCTTGAACATTATAATGGTGAATCTGTTAGAATGGGAAATGAAAGGAAAAGGTACTATTATGATGAACAATTAAATCAAATGTGAGAATGCATATTGGGTGAAAGGACTTAACTATAATCTGTTGAGTGTTTCACAGTTGAATAACACAGGTCACCGAGTTGCATTTGAAAATAGAAAAGCTAGAATCTATGATGGAACAGGAAAGTTGATCGGCACTGGTGAACAATCAAAAGGTAACCTATTCTATCTTAACACTGCTGAAACTACTTGTTTGATGGCTAAGAATGAAGATATACGGTTGTGGCATAAAAGGCTTTGTCATGTAAATTTTGACAACATGGTTAAGATTAGTAAGAAAAGAAAAGTTAGAGGATTACTGAGCTTATCTAAACCAGACCATGTAATGTGCAAGAATTGTCAAATGGGAAAGATGTCAAAATCTAGTTTTAAGAGCAAGAATTTTTCATCTAATGATATTTTGGAGATAGTTTATACAGACCTATGTGGACCAATGGGAACACAGAGCTATTATGGGGAGAGATACTTTATTTGATTTGTTGATGACTACTCTAGAATGATGACTGTCATATTCCTAAAAGAAAAATCGGAAGCATTTAAGATGTTTAAGTGGTACAAAGCTAAAGTGGAAAAAGAAACTGGTAGAGAACTGAAGTGTTTGAGATCTGATAGAGGAGGTGAATTTATTTCTGATGAGTTCACTAACTTTTGTAATGAGTATGGAATCAAAAGACAGGTTTCTGCACCGAGGACACCACAGCAGAATGGAATTGCTGAAAGAAGAAATAGATCAATTGTAAATTGTGCTAGAACACTGATGATTGAAAAGAATGTTGCACAAACATACTGGAGAGAAATTGTTAGTACTGTTGTTTACACACTGAACCGAGTACAAATGAAAAAAGATACAAACAAGACACCTTATGAGCTATGGTATGGTTATACACCTAATGTGAGCTATTTTAAAATATTTGGAAGTCATTATATTCTGAAAGATGATCGAAATGGTAAATTGATTCAAAAAGTGATGAAGGAATATTTCTTGGATATTCTACTAAGAGTAAAGCTTATAAATGTTTGAACAAGGCTTCTAACAAGATCATTGAAAGTGCAAATGTGAGAGTTGATGAATTTGCTGAGAAGAATGATGAGGAAAGCATGAAAGAACCGGAAGATTACAGTAAATTTGTCTACATGGAAGAACCTGATACTTTACCGACACAAATGCCTAACATTACCGTGCAACAAGGTAACGTACCGAGCAACAAGAAGCACAGACCGAGAATCAGGAAAATGTTGAAATTGAAGATCAAGAACAAGAACACAATGAACCTACAGGAGAACACGATGAAGAACAAAGAATTGAACATGTACTTGTTAAATATGTGAGGAGACATCATCCACAGAATCAGATCATTGCAGATAAAAGAGTTGTCATGATGACTCGAAGTAAGTTGAAAGACAACACTTGTTTGATTTGTGAGTTTGAGCCTAAAAATGTTAGAGATGCACTAGAAAATGAAGAATGGATCACTGCAATGAATGAGGATATTGAGCAGATACAGAAAAACACAACATGGACATTAGTACCGAGACTGAGTGATAAGAATGTCATTGGCACCAAATGGATATTCAGTAACAAATTGAATGAGAATGGGGATGTAACCAAAAATAAAGCGAGATTAGTTTGCAAAGGGTATGCACAAGAAGAAGGTATTGACTATGGAGAAACTTTTGTACCCGTTGCTAGATTTGAAGGAGTTAGAATATTACTTGCATATGCTGCATATAAAGGATTCAAAGTGTATCAGATGGATGTTAAGTTCGCATTTTTGAATGGAATATTGGAAGCAGAGGTATACATTGAGCAACCTGAAGGATTTGTTGATCCTGATCAGACAAACATGGTATGTAAGTTACACAAAGCTTTATATGGATTGAAACAAGCACTGAGAGCATGGTATGAAAGACTACACTCCTATCTTATAAGTATTGGATTTATTAGAACAAGTGATAACATCAATTTGTATTTGAAAGGAGGAAATGATGATAAGACCTTTATTGCTGAAATTTTTGTTGATGATATTATATTGGGAGGTAATGATAACCTATACACTTATTTTGCTGATGAAATGAGGGAAGAATTTGAAATGTCAATGTTTGGAGAGATCAATTTTTTTCTTGGCTTGCAAATTTTACAACAGACTGAAAGTATCTACATTACTCAATCAAAATACATCAAGGAAGTACTAAAGACATTCAGAATGGAAGAATCAAAACCACTTGGAACACCTATGGTGACAGGATGCAAATTGACAAAATAAGATAAGACGCCTGAGGTAAATCAGACTTTGTATAGATCTATGATTGGAAAGTTGATGTATGTTGTACACACAAGACCAGACATAGCACACGCAGTTGGAATTGTTGCAAGATTTTTTGCTAATCCCAGACAATCACATATGACTGTTGTTAAAAGAATTTTTAGATATTTGAAGAACACTGAGGACAATGGATTGTGGTACAAAAGAGAAGGCAAGTTCGAACTGAAAGTTTATACTGATGTTGATTGGGCTGGGAACATTGATGATAGAAAGAGCACTACTAGTGGAGCATTCTTTATAGGAGAAAGATTAGTTACTTGGATAAGTAAGAAGCAAGGATGCATATCTCAGTCAACTGCAGAAGCAGAATATGTTGTTGCTGCAAACTGTTCGAACATAGCATCGATCAAACAACTTTTGAAAGGTATGAATGAAGAGATCACTGACCCAGTGATAATATATTGTGATAATACAAGTGCAATAAATATTTCAAAGAACCTTGTGATGCATGCAAAAACCAAGCATATATCTATCAAATATCACTACTTGAGGGAACAAGTACAAGATAAACAAGTTATACTGGAATATGTACAATCAAAAGAACAACTTGCAGACATATTCACTAAACCCTTACCAAAGGATACATTTAAGTACTTGAGAGGTGGACTAGGGGTTCGTCCCTTGTCTATTGGTCACTAAGCTGACTAGGAGGTTGCATCAACCTACATGAAATCAGAATATCAAACATGTTGATGCAAAGCTGAACTGGACTGACACAAACATATTAGTACACTGTAAGGTACATATTCTACTGCACCGAAAACCAAAGATATTTTTTTTGGCTAATGGAGAGTTGTATATTTTCTTTTTGGCATTGTTGTCAAAAGGAGAGAAGATTCAATGCAATATCTATCCATCAAAGGGAGAAAAGAGAAAGGGAGAGAAATAGCATATCTATCTACAGAGAGATTTAAGAATAGAAGAGTCAAATCTGCAGGAAGAGTTTGCATGGTGAGTTTTCAATGATGGAACAGTTTATATATTCAAGCTAGGGAGACCTACAAAATTTTGCAGTTGTAGAACGAAAGTTTAGTATTCTATGGCATTTCTATATTGCATATTTCATATTGTGTTGTCATCAATGCCAAAGGGAGAGATTGATGAACTACAACTGATTGTATGTTTGAAGTCATTTGTTGATAGTCAACCGAGTTACAGATATGATGATAGACATTATCAGTTAATGTATTGTCATTGATGTCAACTTATTTGAGTATCATTATGGTAACAAACATCTATTATGGATTGAAGATCTGGAACAAACAAAGTTTATGTGGTCGGTAAATGAAGAGTTTTGTATATACCCAAAGACAGTGAACACCGAGTAAAATACAGTGTATACCGAGCACGGTGATAACCGAGCTAGGGATCGCTGACACATCACGGTATTGACCAAGCAATTTAGTCAAATCGAGGCCGACTAGAATGTTGAGCTGGCAATTGATGATTCCGAGGTAAATGATAAGGTTTGTTATGTTGATCAAATGGTTATGAAAATTCAAGGAAGATCGGACGACGAAGATTAAAACGTGTTTTTAACACAACTGTCGAGGATGGTTTAAACGGCAAAATCAACGATGGAGATTAAGCGGCAAAATCTAAAGGATGAAAATTAAATGAGCTATGATGTCTATATAAGAGACAAGAGATTCAATATGAATCACACCTGATGCGCACATGCGAAGTTTATGCATGACTGATCAAACTGGTTAAAGACAGAATCGAGCATTTTTTGCAGACATCATCGAGCGACAGAGGAAAGAGCATTACCAAGCAAAACCAAGTATGAAGAACCAGATGAACTGAAGTGAACAAATTGATCAGAGGTATTATGTACTTAACATAGATCTAAAAATCTGCAAAACAGAGTTGTATTTGAATCAAGTGCAGTTTAGGAGAGACAGGGAAGCTGGAGGTGAGGACTTGATGGCAAATATCACCTTTCGTGAATACATGGATGTGAGGCTTAAGCACATGCCTAGAACTTGTAATAGAGGACAACGATTTGACTTACAAAACAAGGTTAGCGAGTTGACATTACCTTATTTTGATGGGTCTGGCAAAACTACCGCCAGAGTTTGGGTCCAAAAAGTGGACATGTATTTTCAGCTAAATCCGATGCTAGAGAAAGAAGCGATAAAATTTGCAGCATTACACTTAGATGGATTAGCACATGAATGGTGGCACCATGGCATGATTACAATGGGTCACAATCAGATCACTTTGTACATCAATTTCACGGAGATGTTAATCGAAAGATTTGATACTAAAGATCCGGAGTTACACTTTAAAGAATTAGCATAGCTGAAACAAACAGGTACAGTGGATGCATTTATTGCAGATTTTTCAGAGGCTATCGGTTGTGGTCACAGATGTTTCAACCAAGCGATTATTGATGTTATTCATGGATGGTCTCACAAAACCATTGAGGGGTTGGACTAAGGGACTTAATCCAGCTACTCTACAGCTTTTAAAAAAGCCAAAGATTTGGAACCTTCTACATCTAGGGACAAATATTATTCTAAGGGGGCTACCTACAAGAAAGACAAGGACAAGAGTTTTTAGAAGGAGCAACCTCCTAGGACCGAAACAAAAAGGTTGGACAGTGAGTTACTCAATGACTTAAGGAGAAGGAAACTTTGTTTCCACTGTAGGGAACCTTGGGACTTATCACATAAAAGTTCCATGAAGACAAAGGCAACACAGATAGAATATTTCTCAGCAGAGGAATCAATTTAGGAGGATGAGGACTCACAATCTGATTCAGAGAGCAGCAATGAGGTGAAAGCCGCAGTAGAGGAATCAGAGGGTGGAAAGGTTATTGCACGCCTTTCAAGTGATGACCACATAATAACCTTCAGGGTGAGAAGCGTGATACAGGGACAGCGAGTCATTACCTTAGTGGACACCGGTGCTACCCACAATTTCATTTCAGAGAGGTTGGTTCAGAAGACCGGACTTCAAATTGAAGGACATGGGGGGTTCAAAGTGATTGTGGCTAGTGGGCATAAACTGCAAAGCACTCGCGTGATTAAGGATATGCATTTACAAATGGGAGATTATGAGATGGTGAGGAGATTCTATGTAGTAGACCTACAGGACTACAATTGCATATTGGGCATGACATGGATGAAGACGCTTCATGAATTTACCTTCAACCTGGATAGGATGGATCTGAAATTTAAACATCAAGGTAGCAAGGTGGTCATTAGAGTGCTCACAGATGCGAGGCTACAGGTTGTGTCACTTAGGCGTATGGAGAGATTATTACAACATGACCAGGTTCAGTGGGCAGCCGGCATTGTGATATCATCAGAGGATGGCATGCAACAAAAGCATGATTATTCCCCACAAATACAGGAAATCTTGGACAAACACTCCAAAGTGTTTGAGGACTTTCCACCCGGTAGGCCACCGTATAGGGGAATAGAGCATGTCATAGAGCTTGAGGAGGGGGCAAAGCCAGTCATCATCAACCCTTATAGCACCCCAAAAGGTATAAGGACGAAATCGAGAAGCCTATTAAGGAGCTTCTAGAGATGGGATATATCAGGCCTAGTAAGAGCCCATTTGCTTCAGCAGTTATTTTGGTCAAAAATAAGGATGGAACATTTTGGATGTGCATAGACTATAGGGAGCTTAATAAGAAAACTATTAAAAACAGATACCCGATTCCCAGAATTGATGAGTTAATTGATGAACTTCATGGGGCTTGCTATTTCTCGAAAATTGATTTAAGATCTGGCTACCATCAGATTCGAGTTAGGGATGACGATAACGAGAAGACTGCCTTTTGATGTCACTTTGGGCACTTTGAATTCTTAGTCATGCGTTTCGGTCTGACTAACGCACTGGCAACTTTCCAGTCTTGTATCAACAGGATTTTCAAGGATCATTTGAGGAGGTTCGTGTTGATCTTCTTTGACGATATTCTCATCTACAACAAGACTTGGGAGGAACACTTACAACACCTTGACATCGTGTTGGGTATACTAGAGAGAGAGTCCTTGTATGCAAAAATGTCAAAGTGCGAGTTTGGGATAATAGAGTTGCTTTATCTAGGGCATATCATTAGTGCTGAGGGCGTTCGTGTGGACCATGATAAGATCCGCGCTATTATGGATTGGCTGCCACCCAGAAAAATTCACATCTCAGGGGTTTCATGGGCCTATGTGGTTTCTACCGCCGTTTCGT
Organism: Thuja plicata; assembly: GCA_018584345.1. Classification (NCBI taxonomy): domain Eukaryota; kingdom Viridiplantae; phylum Streptophyta; class Pinopsida; order Cupressales; family Cupressaceae; genus Thuja; species Thuja plicata. Next base: position 2,554,819 of record MU224884.1, read on the forward strand.
GAAGGGATACTCACAATCGGTAGCTCCCCTTAAAAACTTGACTCGGAAGGATGCTTTCGAGTGGACTGACAAATCACAACAGTGTGCTGACGGGTTCAAATAGTTGATGAGTTCCTGCCCAGTGATAACCACTCCAGATTTTTCGAGACCCTTCGAGTTACATTGTCATGCGTCAGGAGCAGTTGGGGCAATATTGATGCAGGATAGGCACCTGATTACATATGAGAGCAGGAAATTGAGGGGTGTTGAGCGGAGTTACAGCATATATGACCAGGAAATGTTAGCTATCATGCACGCATTGGCTAAGTTCAAACAGTACCTAGTGGGCAGCAGGTTCACAGTCAAAACAGATCATAACAGTCTGAAGCATTTCCTTGGACAGTGAGAGTTGAATGATAGGCAGCAAAAACGGGTCAGCAAATTACAGGCATACGACTTTGACATAGCTTTTGTCAAGGGGAAGAACAATATAGTTACTGATGCATTATCTCGAAGACCACATTTATGCATTGTTGGAGCGTTAACAGATGATTGGCGAGAGCTGATTTCAGCTGAGTACACTAAGGATGATTGGGTTGCAGGTATCATTGGGGGCACAATGCAAGATGAGAGGTATATTGTGCCAAACAATCTGATCATCTACAAGGATAGGATTTGGTTGGTGTCTGGATCTGCGGTTAAGCAGAAGATTCTTTATCATCAGGGATACTTCAAAACCTACAAACAGGTGAAAGAGCGCTTCACATGGAAGGGGCTCAAGACTACTACATTATGTACGAGAGTGCCAGGTGTGTTAGCAGAATAAACATGAGCACACTTTTCCAAGAGGGTTATTGCAGCCCTTACCGATTCTAGAGAAGAAATGGGATAGTTTATCGATGGATTTCATCACTGGCCTTCCTAAGGTCCAAGGTCGAGATTGCATCTATGTGGGTGGTGCACCGCTTAACCAAGTTCGCGCATTTCTTTGCCATTGCATCTACACATACTGTAGTACAGGTAGCAGAGTTATTCTTCTGGAAAATTTTTAGATTGCACGGATTGCCACAGACTATCGTCAGTGATCGGGATAGCAGGTTTATGAGTCTCTTTTGGCAGGAGCTTTTCAAGTTATGTGGAACAGACCTCACTCTGAGCACTAGTTACCACCCTCAAATTGATGGTCAGACTGAGATAGTTAATAAATGGGCTGAGGGATATCTCCACAATTACATAGCAGGGCGACAGAAGGCATGGGTAAAATGGTTGCACCTTGGTGAGTACTACTACAACACTACTTACCACATGTCTATAGGGATGACACCATTCATGGCCATCTACGGATATGATGCTCCCAGTTTTCTGGATTTGTTGTTCAACGATAGCAAGGTCCCTAGGGCTAAAGAACTGTTGCAGGAGAATCAGGATATCATGAGATCCTTGAAGGAAAATATGCAGAGGGCACAGAACCAACAGAAACAGCATGCAGACCAGCATGGAGTGGAGCAGTTGTTCAATGTGGGTGATATGGTTTACCTCATGCTACAGCCCTACAGACAATCCTCTCTCAAGAGTAGCGGTGCAAAAAAGTTAAAGCCATGCTACTACGGGCCTTCAAGAGTAATCAGGAGGGTTGGGGAGGTGGCCTATGAGCTGGAATTACTAGCAGACAGTCGGATACATAATGTTTTCCATGTGTCTCGCCTCAAGAAGGCTTTAGGACACAATGTGGTACCGTCATTAGACTTGCCACCCCTAGATGATGAGGGGAAGTTGGTGTTAGTTCCTGAAATTATTTTGGACACCCGAGAACGCAGGCTTCGAGGGAGGACTATCAGAGAACACCTGGTGCAGTGGAAGAATCTACCTAGTGAGGATGCTACCTGGGAGAGGGAGGACAGCTTGCAGCATCCAGAGCTGAGATTGCTTGAGGACAAGCAATTTCAGGACAAGCGGACTGTGATGTCCCCCTTTTTGAGCTAGTTACATAATGATTAGTCGTTAGCTCACCTGTCGTGGTCCCGAGGGCTAACCTAGAGGTCAGAGGGATCCTGAGACCATTTGGCTTGGACAAATTTAGTATCGAGCCAAACGGGTTTATTGTGGAGTTTGTGTATCAAGCTCGCGCTCAACATTCGGGAATCAATTGCTTGTTATATATGTGTGTGTGTGTGTGTGTGTGTGTGTGTGTGTGTGGTTATAAAGTGACTCGATGAACTTAAATGTTCTAAAGTCTATCAACGTCACTTTATTATAAATTGAACTTCCCTCTTTAAAAGAGTACATAGCGACACTTAAGTTGAAATCTATAGTGTTATTATCCCACATGGTCGTGGCAAGTGGTGTCGACTTGCTAAGGAGGGCTTATTAACACCATTGGGAGTCGAGCGAAGGCATGCGGAATATGATATCAAGAATACTAGAATTTAATAGTTTCTGGAATTGGTGGTGTTTGCTGATAACCGTTGGGCTTTGAGGACGTACTCCCTCACAGCTAACATCCCTTTCGTTGTTGGAAGTATACAGTCAAAGGGATTGGGAAGAATAAGGTGAAGACCTTCGAGTTACATTCCCGTGAAAACCAAACGAGTAAACCATCAGCCGTTGGAGGTTGGAGTCTTGGTTCGGATTAAAAGGCAGTAAGAATCCGTTGTTCTTTGCACTGGAAGTCTCCACGGATATTTGGGAAGGTCTTCTACCACATGTGCAAGGCTTCTACAGGGTGTCGAGCTGATATCACTCGCTGGAGTGTTTTATATACTCACCTATCGGGCCACACACCTACAGCAACAGGAAAGTCGAGACCAGTAGAATGAACCAACGCCAGGTCCCGTATACTGTAGCCGCGTTGCAATCACCCACGGGCCTGTGGAATAGAGTGGATGGTCTGTGGAGAGTTGGGGACGACCACACGGTGCTAGCGTACAGGATGCTTCACCAACCAGGCACGTTTTCATACAGTGAGTGGAATAATCCCTTGGCATGATACGTAAGCATTATATTATTGTGTCGATGATATTGGATGTAGTTGATGACTGTTAGCGTTATTTTCTCAAATACATATTGTCTCTAGAAAATTAAACGTAACAGTAGTATGTGGTATTACTAAATCATGTTCATGAATAAGAATATTCTACATTAAAACTGCTGGAAATCTGTGTTGTGTTGGGTCCAGTCAGTTAGTTCTAGTTACTATCACAACAGCATATGCATAAACCAAAACAACAGCACCGAGTTAGTTACCGGCCAATTGTTCGACATAATTACCTTAGTGACAGGAAGGCCCAGAAATTCCATAAAATCAGGCAAGTCATTTCATAAACATTTGCATCTACTATTGTGCTCGGCGTAATCAATTAATTTGCAAAAGATTGCTATATATGTCAGTGTCCATTAAGACAATCAAGAAATCAAGGAATTGATTTAAAGAAAATAAACACAGTGATGACATGTAATGTCCCCGTCATTAAATAAATAAAATAAAATAAACTTGTATTGGGTCTCGGTCGATTTAGCTTATCCCGGACCCATTTTTATGTTAGCGTAGGGATTAGTGTTGCCGCGTCGGCTTTATTTGTACACCTCCGGGGTTTTCCCGACGGGTATTTATGACCTGCTTTTAGGATGTATTTCTCATGTTGTGATTTGATATTTTGTTTGTATTTGCGAATTCCTGCTAGAGTTCTGCTCTTCGCCATTTCGGAGGTGAAAGATCCTCCCTACTTGGTCTTCCGCAGTTTCG
>MU224884.1:2569323-2599351 GCA_018584345.1 Thuja plicata
ATCTGTATTGTCATATGAAAAGTGGAGTTATAACAATACTCACACATGTGTATCCACTTTACCCAAGCCCTCTGCTGCGATGAAACATAATTCCGAAGATACCCTTCAATCCACTTGTTGACAATCTTGGTCTGGCCGTCAATCTGTGGATGGTAACTGGTACTCGGTGTCAACTCTGTCCCACATAACCTGAAAACCTCCTGCCAGAAGTGGCTCATAAAGCGACTATCCCGGTCACTCACAATGTTCCGAGGTAGGCCATGCATCCTAAACACCTCCCAGAAGAATAAATCTGCCAACTATACTGCCAAATAAGTAGTGGTGATAGGGAGGAAGTGTGCGTACTTGGTGAGCCTGTCCACTACCACGAAAATGCAATCCCGCCCTTGGGCTTTGGGTAGCCCCACAATGAAGTCCATAGAAATACTTTCCCATTTCCGCTCAGGAATGGGAAGTGGTTGTAGTAACCCTGCAGGGTAAGTGTGCTCCTGTTTATTTTACTGACAAACAAAGCACTCGCGAACATATCGCTGCACATCTCCCTTTAGTTCCTTCCAGGTAAACCTCTCTCAAATCTGCCTGTAGGTTTTAAAGAAACCTGGATGACCGGCCATGGGTGTGTCATGGAAAGCGCGGAATATGATCTCTTGAACCCCTGATCCTGCAACAAGGAAAATCCTCCCCTTATAAATGATCAACTCATCCACAACGGAAAATTTGTCATCCTGAACATTGTCATCAATGAAACTTGTTGCCCAAGTATCCCTGGCATACTCGGCTAGGATCAAATGCCTCCAAGCCTCAGAAACCTCAGTAAGTGAACACAGGTGGGGTCTCCGTGAAAGAGCATCGGCCACCACATTCTGGGTTCCTTTGATATAGGTAATATCAAAGTCATATGACTGCAGCTTACTCACCCATTTCTGTTGCCTCTCATTGAGATCTCGCTGCCCAAGAAAAGGTTTCAGACTATTATGATCGGTTTTGATGCAAAATTTACTCCCCACCAAATACTATCTGAATTTGGCCAACGCATGCATAATGGCCAACATCTCCTTATCATATACACTGAATGCTCTCTCTGGGCCTCGCAGTTTCCGACTCTCGAAAACGATGGGATGGCGATCCTGGGATAACACCGCTCCTATACCCTCTCCTGATGCATCACAGTGTAAATCAAAAGGTCTCCAGAAATCAGGTAGTGCCAAGACCGGCACGTAGTCATAATGGTCTTGAACCTCTCAAAGCAATCCTGTGCCTGAGTGGTCCACTGAAAAGCACCCTTACGTGTCAAATTTGTAAGGGGAGCAGCATGACGAGAAAAACCAACCACAAATCTGCGGTAGAAAGCACATAACCCGATAAACCATCTCAACTGCGTCAAGGTCTCCGGCGTGGGCCAAACTAAAATGGCGCAGACCTTATCAGGATCCATCAGCACACCATCTGCACTAATAATGTGTCCCAAGTAGAGCACCTCCGTCATTCCCAAGGCACACTTAGATTCCTTGGCATATAAGGAATCACTCTCCAAAATACCCAGTACTATACCGAGATGTGCAACATGGTCATCCCAAGTCTTGCTGTAAACCAGGATGTCATCAAAGAAAACCAACACAAATCTCCTCAGCTGGCTGTGGAATAACCTATTCATCGTGGATGGGAAGGTAGCTGGGGCATTTGTCAAACCGAAGGGCATGACAAGAAACTCGAAGTGTCCACAGTGACATCTGAAGGCTGTCTTCTCAATATCTTGTTCCCTGACTCGGATCTGATGGTACCCGGACCTCAAATCTATCTTCGAGAAAAATTGTGCCCCATGCAACTCATCTATCAACTCGTCAATTCGGGAAATGGGATACCGGTTCTTGATAGTCTTCATGCTCAGCATCTGATAGTCGATACACATACACAGGGTGTCGTCTTTCTTCTTCACCAGAACAACCGAAGAAGCAAAGGGGGACTTACTCGGCCGAATGTGTCCCATCTCCAGTAGTTCCTGTATTGTTTTCTCAATTTCATCTTTCAGCCGCTTCGGATGCCGATAAGGGTGATCATAACGGGCTGCCGATAAGGGGTGATCATAACGGGCTTGGTGCCCTCCAACTCTATGATGTGCTCAGTGCCCCTATCTGGAGGTCTACCCGAAGGTAAGTCCCTAAACACCTTATCGTGTTTAGTTCTCAGCTGCTGAATATCAGGGTGATATGTGAATTTATCTGCATGGTCTAATGATGGCATCAACCTACACTCTACTGCTCAGTCTATCTCATCCTCATGACGCACTTAATGCTGCATCCGTCTGAGTGAAATCTGCTTAAGCCCCTCCTCTCTGATGGCCTTAAGTACCTGTGGTTTCTCATTTGAGATAAACCTTATCTCCATCCTCTCTGTACTGATGTAAATGTCCTTAATAGTATGTAACGACGCCATCCCTAAAACCAAATCTGTACCACCCATATCCACCACATAAAAATCTGCCTTAAAGGCATAAGTTTCCAGTTTGACTGGTAAATCAGCAACCATCTTGTTACACTTCAGAGTGTAACCATCTGCTACCTATACTCTCAACCCCGCGAAATCCTCTGTCTGGATACCTCTGCGAGTCACCAAGTGAGAGTCAATAAAATTATGCGTGGCTCCAGTATCAAAAAGAGCAATCACCCTCTGTCCAGCCAGTAGACCATGTAATTTGAAATCCCCCTCTTTCTTCAGACTGGAGAGATATGCCACTTTGAGGTTCGATGTATCACCCTCATCCTCTGTGTACCCATCAACTCCCTGAATGCCTTGTCCCTCATCAGTCATCTCCTCTGTATACTCAGGAACATCCTCATCATCGTAAAACCATTCCATCATCTTGTGGTTACCCAGGGGTTTCATAGGACAATTATGAGTAACATCATAAGGCCCCCGACAATAAAAGCAAAGTTTCTTCCTCCTTAAATCATTAAGTGTCTCTTGATCTAAGGGTGCTGCCATAGGACGTTTAGATTCTGATTTTTCTTCCCTTCTTGGGGCTGTCCTATCATAAGGTGGTCCTGAAGGTCTTGCAGCGAACTGTCTCTTCGGTGCAGAAGACTCTAGATCTCTAGCCTTCTTCATGGCCTCATGTAAGAATGGGGGATCTAGGGATTTAACCCATCTGCGTAGTGGTTCAACTAGTCCCTCTAGGAATAGCATCACCCCCCTCCGCTCTGAGATGTCGTACACCATCACTAATATGCGCTGAAACTCACTAATGTAGGGCTCTAGGTTGGCTGTTTGCCGTAACTGAGCCAACTCTCCGAAATAGACCTCGGGATCTTTCCGGTTGAAGCGCTCAATCAGTCTGTCCACAAACTCCTGATAGACAGTAATCTGGTCGTGATGTAATGATCTCAGTCTGTGGTACCACCAGTCATGTGCAGTTCCATCTAAGTGCAAAACTGCAAACCTAATGGCGTCTATCTCGGTCATCGGACGCAGTGCAAGGTAGGTATTGAGCTTGTGGATCCAAGCTCTAGCAGTGACCCTACCGCTGCCATCAAAATGTGCTAGAGTCATCTTGCTAGCTACCTGTCTCAGATCATTATGTCCCATCCTTTGCCTATCCTGTGCAGGTCTTCCCCTAGCATGTTCCCATTTCTGAGTCAGATATCGGTCAAAATTTAAGTTTTGTTTCAAGGCCAGAGGGAGGGCATCCCATTCAGCATAGTGTGAGACTATGTCGTCAGCAAAAGGGACACTCTCATCATCAATACCGGTTGTGTCAGTCTCTGGCCTCATAAATCTGGGCCCTTGGGGCCTGAACTGATCTCCCCTATCATCTGTCCTGTCAGCTCTATCTCGTCTCAGGGTTCGAGGCTTGTAATCTCTGTGCCTGTCATCAACCCGTGACCGATGTGATGCAATAGAAGCATCACGTGATCTCTCCCTACTCTGGCCTCTAGGAAGAACGATACGTCTCAAAGTGTTAGAAAGCTCATGTAATACATCAGCTACATGATGCTAGCCTGCGGCTAAGATCCTGAATGTTTCCCTAGCCTCCCTGTCTACATCTGCTTCAGTGGGCCTGGCCTGACCTGCTGAGCCACCTGCATTATTATCTCCACCCAGCACTGTGCCAAACTGGATATCTGGATCATCCACGTTTGGTGGAGGCGACTGGCCTCTCCTGTAATAATGTCTACCATGGATGAATCTCCTATCGTCGATGATTCTTCAAATAATAATAAAATAATGAACCCAATTTCCCTGCAGGCTGGCAGGAAACCGCTCTGATACCACTGTAAAAAGCCCAACCTGGCTCGAGCTTAAATAACTAGATTGTTTATTGTAATAACAAGGTAAATCTTGCTTGAAGGTGTTGTGATCAATCTTTAGTTTCAATTTCACTTCACCATCATAATTGTTCCCATTCTATTAATTATTGTGATAATCTGAATTATCTAACGCCTATGTTCATATACACTTTACCAAATAACATATGTATTCCTCAATTGAAATATGAGTGTATTGAATAAAATAACGTTTTTATTTGACAACAATCTCTACGAAATTCTGGAATACCACATATAATTATCAAATTATGATAGATACCATTTAATTGCTGTTGTGACAAAGAGCTGCGTAATTCCTTGATGGCGTCAAATATAACTCCTTGTTGGCTGGTGTTGCGCAAGGTTCCCAGAAATCAAACCGCTGCCTCCATGTGTCATCTCGCGCTGCAGATGTGGTGTCGTAATATAAGTTTGGCTCCCCACACACCTCCCACATGGGATAGTGATCACGTTGGCTGTTGATTACTTGCTTCTCAACACGCGCCCAGGCTGCGTGTTTACTATCACCCGCGGCTTAGGTAAGAAGTGTCACGATAATCATATGGCTAATTCGCCACCAGCAGGTTATAAAGTCTACTGCGAAATTAAGACTCTCTCAGCCGCTGCCAATTGGTGCCGCCCAGCTTGTGCCTTCCTCCTTGAAATGATAACGTTGACCTCTTTCGCAAGTCTCAGTTCAACTCACTAAGCATTTCCAGGATTTAGAACTTCTTCGTATACAACAGCACGAAGGAATCAATCGATTTTACAACAGCAATCGATCGAGGATTAGATCAAGAAGAATCAGTCTTCTGAGCTAATTTGACCCTTATATATCAGCAAGGGCTCAGAAAATGAGAGATAATTCTCCAGACCAAGTTTTAATAAAATATATTTGATGATCAACTTCGCAAATGAGCTCGAATTTATAACTCCTTGGATGCCAAAGTTTCCAAAAGTCATCATCAATTAACCATTCTTCAAAATGACAACTTCTAAAACATTATAATAATAAAGTATTATTATTATTATAATATTATACCCACTTTATTAATTAATAACATATTGTTATTAATTAATATAATTAAATATCAATTATCATCCTGATGATAATTCCTGCATCCCTTGCTGAAATGGTTGATCAACATGGTCCTCAACTGCACTGCCAGAAATAGTAACTGGCCTCCAACTGACTTACTATAAATAGTAAGTCCATATTTGCACCAGTCGGCAAAACTGACCACTGAGACCCTCAAAACATTTTGTCAACTCACGAGGGTCGCACTGATGAATTGACCACACTCAGGCTCCCAGAACCTGCTAATTTGGGGACATTACAGGATAGGACATGATGGTTGATATCACAAAGAGGTGATATCTTTCCTTTCCACATATGCATGTAGTTGTTGCGATCAATCATCACAATAAGATAATGCAACTTGTAAATGTTAAGAAGGATTCCTCCCTAGCTAAGAGGGAGTGTTGATTTCTAGCATCGAGAGGACTGTTCGATGGTAAGACAATTAACATGGTCTCAAGTGATGCATTGCATCACTTGAGACTTGAATGTCATGATAAGATGATAATATCACATTAAGTGATTCTGTGATGAGTACTTGTGTCATTCATGGGAGTAGCCATGATGAACCCACTCTCTGCAAGTAGCTATGGTGGTTATTAGTACATGACTTTGATGTCGAGTAGGATTCCTTTCTAGCTAAGAGGGAGTGTTGATTTTATTGTAGTTGTGGTCAGAATCCACACGCCGACTTAGATATTACAAAGGTTGGGATTATCTTTATTATTATTGTTGTGAGACAATATAATTATATTATTATATTATAATATAATCGTATTACATAATAATTACTATTATGAGATAATATAATTATATTATTTTAATATAATATAATATAATCATTTAATTATTATATTAATAATATAGTATAATTATGTTGGTAATATAATTATATTATATTATATTATACTAAGTCAACTATGTCTTTATAAGACACATCCCTTGGTAAAAGGGTATTATCCTTATATAAAAAGAGATGTGCAATCTCTTATTGGATAAGGGAAAAATAATAAATGAATACAATTGCAGAGAGTTCTCGGGGGAGACAATTGTGAATTGTCTCTGGTTGGGAAGACAATGATATTGTCTGTGATTAATCGAGCATCTCAAATTTTAACACAAATGATACTCCCAATTTAAGCAATGTGCATTTGCATCTTCGACCTTTTCCCTGCAACTAAGGGCAGCTTTGATACAAGTGATTCTTTGGTTCCATCTTATTTAGTTGTCAACATTTTTCCACTCCATTATAATGAGTTGAGAGTGCTTCTGGATATAACTGCATTTAAGCTTTTAGCATCAATCCATCCTATTTCATTTTAGTGGTCTGGCACTGAGTTCAATTGTTTGTCTTTTCTTTGATTCTCTCACTCTTGGAGAGTTATTTCTCAAAGTATAAATATATAGCATTAAACACTTCATGGCCACTTCACTTGTCTCACACTCTTCACTTGGTGTCTCACTTGGTGTCTCAGTTGATAGGTTTGACTGTCTAATTTATGCCTATATTCTGTCTACATCAACATCTAGGATGAAATTTCTTTGGGTAATTGGCTTCAAAAATGAAAGATTTCTTCCTAGTAAAATTAATGATGGAATCACACGGACACACAATTGGGCATAATGGTTGAAGTAATTTATCAAAGTTATACAAGCAAACAATTAAAATTTGTTATCCGATTTACAGGTGGAAAAATACATGCATTTTCTGTTATTCTAAGTGCAATCCGTAAGAAGTTTTAGATGTTAAATATGGTACACCATATAGAGGTGTTTGCTGATGAAGACATTATACATTGCTGGGCATGAGATTATACCAGGCATAGTCAAGGAGTTGTGACTTTTGGTGTACACCTTGTTTATCACTTCATGCCTAGAAGATAAGGTGTGGCAAATTGAAGAGTGGTCATGGGTCTTTGGAAAGCCTAAGCTAGCCACCAACCATCCACAAGGAAGGGCATGAAATTCTTTGAGTCGCAGCAAACTTTTTAGGGAAGTGAGGCTTGGTAACACTACCTGGAACCTACGCACAACAGTATATGCTTGGTAACACTACCTGGAACCTATGCTACAATCAGAACTGAGGATGGACGTGGGCAGAAATGGAGGCTTTCGGGCCCTTCGAACTAGGTGATTTTGATGTTACTCGGACAAATGTTCATGTGACAATTCTGGCTTACCAAGAGTATTTCTGAGGTTAGAGAACAAAGTGTTTCATTTCCCTATACTCTGAATTTGGAACAGCAAGCTGTAATATTCATATTGTATCATTTCCAGCTGTATACAATGTATGTCAACTATTTGATAAATTACCTTAATTCAAATCTATGAACTTCTGGTTTGATTTTATAATGAATATAAGTGCTAAATTTCAGTTACTGTCATTCCAAATGATTGTTATCAAAACAAATCTAATAATAAGGTGAATGCAAAGTGTTTGAGGAAATGTCTGCAAGTTAAAAAAATCAGCTAAATTGCAAATTGGTGGATAAAAATTCTTGGTATGGTTATTACATTTTGTATCTTGTTTCTAGGTAGATGGAGCTACCTGACATGTTATGTTCTTACTTCTTTTGTGCACTTCAATTCTTGATTCTAGGAGGTTAGAGCTTGTAGGAGCTACCTGACATGTTATGTTCTTACTTCTTTTGTGCACTTCAATTCTTGATTCTAGGAGGTTAGAGCTTGTAGATGTGTATTTGGAATTGCTTCTTTTAATGTGAACTACCTAACAATGGAGTTGCTTCTTACAACATAGTAATGAGTTACACATTGTGGTTTATGAAATTCTATGATGGAGCTTGAGTCCACATAATTTTTTAACTTATTGGTTTCTTTTTTGCTCTTGGAAGAGCACTTTTGTGGCTCTAGCTCCTTTCTTTGACTTGTCATAATTCACTACTGCTGTCCCAATCTTCAAAAACTTGTGAGGGGTTTCCAGCATGTTTTTCTTGGCTCTTTCATGCTGATTTCATCTTAACTGCCTTGGTCCATACTTTAGGCAATTGATTTAGATAAATTGGTTTTCACTAGCGTTCTAGTAGAGCGCAGATGGTCCTTTGCTCTAGGTGATCGAGAATTTTAAAAGAGATCTCCAATACTTTGAAGTTATAGAAGCTTCAAAAGTGTGTTCTGTGACCATGAAATGTGGAAATTGTATCGTAATTGGCTTCAAAAACTTCTGCTTAGAAGACATGTTTGTAGTATGTCACCTTCGTACCTCCAGGTTCAGTTCAAGAGGTGATTTTAGTTTATATTTCATATTTTTTATAAATTAATCTTGCCTTGCCCCTTGGATCACTTGTGAGTGTACCTAGGGTTTCTTGGAGTTAAGATTTTCATCTCCATGATACATTGGGTCGTGTTGTTCCTTGTGATCATTGTGTACCAAGCCCAATAATGTACAATTTTTAAGTATCTTAAGTTACAAATTGAAATCCATTTCAATCTATCTTAAGTTCACCTTGGCCTAATTTAGTATATTGAAAGAAGGCTGACCTTTTTTATATCCATTTGAGATAGGCAATTCTAAATTTATAAATATGTGAGGCTTGTGTCTCATTTAGCTCTCTAATGACCCTTTTTAGTGGCAATAATTAATCAATTATTTATAATGTTGTTGTACATTATTTAACGCAACAAATAATTAATTAATAATTATTTAAAATTCAATGATTTATTGGAGTTCTCAAAAAGCTTGGTTGAGCAGAATATTGAGAAGTTTAAGAAACAGTTGAATCAAGAGAAACTAATTTCAATGGGGAAACAGTTCAATGAAGAGGAACTAATTTCAATGGATTTACAGGTTATAGGATCTCCCAAAAAGCACAAGAATCAAATGGGAAGAGAGCAGATTTGTTTCAAATACTAGGAGGTTTGAACACTTGATCATTGTAAGATCCCCTAAAGGAATCTAGCCCACATTTCCACTTTATCTCTTTGATATTCTGTCAAACAGTTGAATTGGAAACCCCTATCCGTTTTCATCTAATTTTTTTGCATTGACATTCAACTTTTCAATGGACTCAAAACCAAACATATTATCAAACAGTTTTTTCTAGCTAGCGATAATGGAACTAGTCCAATTGCATTGAACTGATTTCATTATGCATTCATAATTTTGTGCAATGAAATTCTAAGCTCATATCCACAATGTAAGGACAAAAACAAGCTATTATTCCAAATCACAAAGAGTTGTTGTTCTTTGATTTATTCACTAAGACATTCACTTGAAACAACAACAATCTTAATACAGAGATTGTAATCTTAATACAGGGGAGGAGAAGAAAACAACAGCACCATATTATTGCTAGTTGAAGAAGATTCAAACAGAGAATCTGACCTTTAAACTGGTCTTGTTGAAGGGCCTTCAAAGAATTCCTCCACGTACAGCAAAAAGCACCTCATACTAATCATCCTCCCCAATCTTATGTGTCATTCGAAACATCAAGTCATAAGTAGGTGGGCTGAATGAAAAAGAATGTGCTAAATATGGTGAAATGCAATACCATGCACAATCTGCCTACTAAGTGCAGATTAATCATACTCATTCTTCTCTACCCTTGTGTTATCATCGTGCACATCCTCAGTGATGACAAAACCACTACTGCCCTCAATTATTTCATTATTCCCAGCATCATATACTCCATCATTGACATGTTCAATCTTTACAACCCTTGAAGTAACATCAAGTACCCCTCTCCCTACAAATGCTCTATATAGCTTCCTTGCAAACATGATGGCACGATCTCTACCTGAAAGCAATAGCAGGTAATCTGATTTTATAACTCCAAGTGCTCATCTCATTGTTTGCAAGCTCAATGCTGAGACTCCAATCCTAGGCCTGTTTAGTCCCTCACCAAAATGAACAATCCAGATAGTGGTCGTTTCTGGTTACAGCAGGGTTCGTCATCATTTTCTGACCTGCAGTAATTCGTTTTTTGGCATCTGGTCGCATTTTTTCCTGCCCTCTTTTTTGCGCGACACGTCAGCTATTCCTCCTTCTGACGGCCCTAGTTCCTTATTTCATTCCTTTTTGCGCCATTCTCCTGCAATCTCATAGTTGTTCCTTGCATTTGGTGGGTATTGCGACCATTACTATGTTCATTTTTTGTTAAAAACGACTTTTTTTCCTGCAACGGGAGTTTTGTTCTTCATTCGACGATCCTTTTCTATGGTTCAATTCCTCTTCGTGTTCTATCTGCACACAACAATGGTCTTCATCATTTTTGTGCCCTTCAGATCTCTGTTCTCTGCCATTTTTTTCAAACTTCATGACAACCGACTAGGGTTTTGCAAAAAAATCATATTTGATGGTCGGTCTCTTTTTTATCACATGTTCTTGGTGGGTTTTTTGAGACAATTTTTGGGTATGTCTCCAAATTTTTTAGGTCTTTCAAAAATTATGGCTTGGGATTCTTGCCCAAAAATATGCAGTTCAGTCTCGAAATCAGTGCCTTTTTTTCTACATCAGTCTTATTCTCAACGTGATGTGCACGTATTCTGCCTCGATACTCATGCCATCATTTGGTCAAGCACCTTTCACCTCAATTTTCTACATTGGCATCTCTGACAAATATCCTGCTTGAAGGGAATCAAAAGTTTAACGGCAAAAATTACAATACATGGAAGCAGCGTATGATGACAATTTTTTAATACATATGTCATGACAAAATTGTTTTGGGCAAGACTAACCGCCCCGAGGAAGAAGGCAAAGAGCAGGATAAATTTGATGAGCAAAATCGAGAAGTTATGCTCATCAAACTTTCGGTCTCTGACGATCAGCTCCCGCAGGTTCCTTTCGGTAAAACAGTAGCTGAAATTTGGAGCCATCTAAAAGGTCTGCATGAAACCTCAGATAAGAGTTGTGCATTATTCCTAAAGAACATGCTCTTCTCGGTCATGATGGATGAACAGGTGTCCCTGCAAGATCATCTCAACAAAATCAAGGACATTCGAGATCAGTTGGAAGCCATTGGATGCAAAATGGAAGAAGAAGACATGGTGGTGATCACCATAAAGAGTCTACCATCTTCAGGTGCCTCCAGCCAGTTCACTCATCATCGCGATTGGTTCACAGGTTTTCAGCCATTCTCAAATTCAGTCATTTTTGGAGAAGACTACACTGTTGTCGGAAAAGGCAATATACAGATACAGTCTGGCGGAAGGAAACTGATTTTCCTTGATGTGTACTATGTTCCAGGAATGGAACTCAACCTTCTCTCAGTCAATCAAATTCTTAGACATTCTCCTCAGCTAGACGTAACCTTCAATTCACATCAGTGCATAATCAGTAATCAGGAAACTCAGTCTACAGTTGTTGTAGGTGTTGAGGATCATGGTCTTTTAAGACTTGTTGACTCTGATGATTCTCAGGAGCTTGCTATGGCAGCCCACCGCTCATCCTCTATTAGCGCACTCTAGCATCAACGGTATCGGCACATGAATGTGCACTATCTTTCTCAGCTTGTTCGGGAAGATCTTGTCAATGGACTGTCGGAAATTCAGACCCAGAACCTCGGAGTTTGCAGACCATGTCAAGCTGGGAAACAACATTGCACTCCTTTTTCAGATGGTGACTCTTGGAGAGCTTCTAAGGTATTACAACTGGTCCATGTTGATGTCTGTGGAGCTATGGCTACTCCCTATGTTACTCGGTCCAGGTATTTTCAACTTTTTGTTGATGATTTCAGTCGTTAAATGTGGGTGTATTTCCTTCGTCAAAAATCAGAGGTGTTTGTTTTATTTCAAAAGTTCAAAGCATTTGTAGAAAAAGAGTTTGGTCAACATATTGTTACTCTTAGAATTGACAATGGGGGAGAATTGTGTTCCTTTGCCTTCTCCCATTTTTGTGAACGACATAGCATAAAGTGCCAATTAACAACACCCTACACCCCTCAGCAAAATGGTGTCGTTGAGCAAAGGAACCGCACGATCACGAAAATGGCGCAATCTATGCTTGAACACAAGAGTGTTCCAAAAAGATTTTGGGCTGAAGCAATCCACACTGATGTCTATCTTCTCAACTGCTCTCCCAATATGGTTTTCAAGAAGCAGACTCCGGAAGAGGCTTGGTCAGGCCGTAAGCCCAGAATCAGTCATCTCAAAGTTTTTGGCTCCACTCCCTTTGTCTGGATCTCTGATGCTAAACGCACCAGGTTAGATGTCAAGAACCAGAAACTCATGCTCATCGGCTACAGTGATAATCACAAAGCCTATTGCTTGGTTGACATCACGACTAATCGTCTCATCTTCAGTCGGGATGTGGTCTTTGACCGAGGACCATTTTAGCTCTCTCCAATTATGAATTCCGACGATCAGTTTCTCAAAGCTCAAGAATTGAGTGTTCGTCTTCCATTAGGTCCACCTGATGAGAGGGCTCCAACGGTTCCTATTCTTGTTCCTGCCTCTCCACCAGCTCCTTCTCCTGTAGGATCACCAAGACATACAGCTACACCATCTGATTTTCCTCAGGATTCATCTGATCTTTTGTTTGATGATGATGTTCTTGTTACACCTACTGATGTTGGCACTTCTACTCTCCAGCCTAAATGGTGGGGCTAAGACAATTCATGATCTTCGTGATGATGAGCTCATCGAGGGTAGAACTGCTCGGAAGAAGAGCAAACCTTCTAATTCTGTAAATTTTGCTCTCATGGCCAACATTCACAATGTATGAGCCTCAAACATACACAGAGGCGAAAGGAATACCTGAGTGGGAAGATGCTATGACCCTTGAGCATCATAGTTTGTTTAAAAATAACACTTGGGTTCTGACAAATCTTCCTTCAAGCAAGAAACCCATCGAATACAAATGGGTATATTAAGTCAAATACAAGGCTAATGGTACTTTAGATAGGTACAAGCCTCATCTTGTTACCAAAGGCTTCTCTCAGTGTGAAGGGATTGATTATGAGGAAACCTTTGCTCTGACAACAAAGATGAGCACCATCAAATTATTCCTAGCCATGGAAGCTTAGGGTGATTGGAAGGTCCATCAAATGGACGTCAAAAATGCCTTCCTAAATGGTGATCTACAGGAAGAGGTGTACATGATGCAACCTCATGGATTCAAGGTTGTCAGTAAAGAACACAAGGTACTCAAACTAGTGAAAGCACTATATGGCCTCAAATAGGCTCCTCGGGCATGGTACATGAAAATTGATAAGTACCTCACAGATCAAGGTTTCCAGAGGAGTCCTTCTAACTCGAATCTGTATGTCAAGACTACTGACAGTTCGGCATCTTTGATTCAAGCCATCAAACAGAATTTATGCCAGTCTTTTGACATGACCGACCTTGGGCTTCTGCACTACTGCCTAGGTGTCAAGGTTTGGCAGCAATCACATGGCATCTTTATCTCTCAGTCTAAGTATGCACGAGCTCTTCTTGACAAATTCAGAATGTAGGACTACAAACCTACATCTACACCTATGGAGTTTGGTCTAAAATTGTCAACTAGATATGTTCTCCTGTTGAGAATGAATCCGCATTCAGGCAACTCATGGGAAGTGTGATATATCTCATTACCACTCGGCCTGATCTCAGCTTTGCAGTGAGTTACATATCTCGCTTCATGACAGCTCCTACTTCAGATCATTGGGTTGCGACGAAGCACATCCTGCGCTATGTCAAGGGCACACCAGACTTTGGTATTCTCTATGGACGAATCAAAGATCCCCGACTCATCAGTTACACAGACTCGGATTGGGGAGGCTTTGTTGATGAAAAAAAGTCCACTTCCGGGTATGTCTTCAGTTTGGGCACAGGTGCTATCACTTGGACCAGTAAGAAGCAGCAGGCAGTATCTCTTTCCTCAACGGAAGTTGAATATCGGGGTACAGTTAAAGCAGGCTGTGAGGCAGTTTGGCTTTGCAAGATGCTTTCCGACATCCATGTCTCAGACAGGCCCGTCACCCCTCTTCTGCAACAATCAAGAGGTACTCAAACTTGCCAAAAATCCACTCTTCCATGAGCGAACCAAGCATATTGGCATTCATTGTCACTTCATTAGACAGCTAGTTGAAGATGGATCCGTGGATTTGCAATTTCTTCGTACAACGGACCAAACTGTTGATATTCTCACCAAGTCCCTACTTCCAGAGAAGTTTGTCAAATTCAGGGGGCAGCTTGGTGTCGTTGATAAGTTGACCATTAAGGGAGGGTATTAGAATAATATCCCCTTAATTATTTGGTTTCTATATTTAATGGTCACTTATTGTAGATATTTTCTATAATAGATTCTTTCTATTTTTTTGCATATTTCCTTTTAGAAACATCTCTCATGTAATTCTATAAGAATGATTTGTTCTTTGTTAATAATCATCCAATTATTTTACCAAACTAATAGACTTTTAAAGGTGGCATGGTTTACAGATGGTTTGTTACCATTACAAGTATTGTTGTTTGCAATATTTGTTGTACTACAGTTTTCTTAGACTCTTATCATAGTGAAGTACTTGTAGCTTCATTAGAGATTCTCTCATTGGGCAGCACATGTTCCACGTCAATTTAGTTTCTTATAGTCTCTCCTTTGTATGAGGATTTGGGTACACTACATCATATTTGCCAGCATATTTGTCCCTTTCTACTTCAAATAGTCAACGTCTCTGTGATCACCTAGTCCACACCACTTGCACAACATTCCCTAACTATTTTGACCGCTTTGACATTCTCAAGCAAAATGACCCCATTTGTTTCACTTGCAACACTAAATCGTTTTTCTTCATTTTGTGTTATATTGTATTCTACTTCTTCTACATTTTGGGTCACTATTGCTATTGTTGTACCAGCTATTGTTTCCTCGCCTGTAGTGGTATCCGCCAAGTGATGCATTAGATTTAGTTGGTAGTTTTGGAGGTGTGGTTAGAAGGGTTGATTGTTCCCCCTGATTAAAGAGCGCTTGTGTTCCTCTTGTCTTAAGATCCTTGATGGAATGTCCCAATACCTAATAAATGTCGCAAAAAACATTTTCAAACAAATTGTTTTTATGTGACCTACTTTAAAATTGATGCACCATAGTTGTTTGTTTTCCTTGGAATTCTCCTTCTCGACTTCCATCATATGCAACATATATCTAGTCAAAGGGCTTCAACTATTTTGGATTCATCGTCACTATAATCCTCAGTACTTTTGTCATCATTTGCCTTTTGTTTTTCCCAAGAGGATGTATTAGCTTCGCTCTCAATGTCCATCACTCAATTATAAGCATCAACATACAATGGCAGGGTACCATTTTCATTTTTTTATGTAGCAAGGGGATCAATCCCTCAATGAACCACCTTTTTTTCAGGCCATCGTCTAGTTGATTCTCCGATTTGACCAAGAACTCTTTAAGCCTATGATTGTAAGCTCGCATGTTTTCATGCTTCCCTTGTTTAGTGTTGAAAATTTCAGCCACAATTTCATTATAATCTCTCAACAATTCAAACTTTGCTTCAAATGCCTTTTCATAGCTTCCCAGGAGTCTATGGATTTCTCAACCAACTCTGTGAGCCAGTCAGTGGCTATTCCCCTTAATGTTGTGGGAAATGCTCTTAGCCAAGGTTTTCCTCCTGACCACTTTCTATCCAAATCATTTTGCATGTCCTTTAGTGTTAAATTGAGTCCTCTGACCCATTTCTTATGAACTTGGGGAATTTTTGCCTCTCGCCATGTGGACTCGTCGAGGGAGTCGTCATCTTTCTCAATCGGTATGTACCTTGTACCTTGGACCTGGTTGAATTGTTTTTCCCTCAACATTCTAGTGCTTCACTTGCACTCATACTCATGATTGTAAAGAGCCTACCTGGCTCTTTGTCTAAAACTTAATACAATATTCACTATACACGAAATAATAATTTAATACTTTCCTTTTGAAATCGAGATATCACTTTTTTTTTGTAATTTTTAAATATATAAGCCAGAATGATAATCACAACAATTCAACTCAAAAATTCTTAACCAAATACTAATCTAAATTCTCTTGCATTACATTATTTATTCCATGACATAACAATATCGAAGGATGAAGGTAGGTATGTCTTTCTACCTTATTGTTCTATCTTTACTTGCTGGCCGCGGGACCTCTGGAGCTG
This sequence comes from Thuja plicata, assembly GCA_018584345.1. NCBI lineage: Eukaryota > Viridiplantae > Streptophyta > Pinopsida > Cupressales > Cupressaceae > Thuja > Thuja plicata. The sequence goes on from MU224884.1 coordinate 2,585,778, forward strand.
GCCACACGGCATTACTCTCTCCCACATCTACCAAAGCAAAATGTGACCACCAATCATTGCGGTTTGCTAGAAAGGTGACGCCCAATCACCAACCGCCATGCCTAAAGCCCTTGTCACTGCACTGAAGTTCTGCAACCATGGCTCCTCCTTGAACTGTAAATTGTTAAGCAAAACAAACCGCATTCACTCCTTGCACACTACCGATAACTGACACAATTCACTGGACATGCAAAGTCCAATTCAAAGTGCCAGGGAACCACTCAATCGAATTCACAATTCGATTAGCACATAATACTGCAAACCCTCAACCAGTCTCCCATTCACAAGTTTCATAAAAATGCATAAGATGGATTCTCTAGCTTTCGAAATCCATTATAAAAGCTGAATCTTCTTCTTGAAGGCTCGATTTTACATGTCTTCAACCATACTCTTCAAATAACTTACAGCACTTCTTCCTTTCAACTTAGGATAAGTAAAACAATAATTATATTCAACTTTAATACTAAAGTCTCATATAAACATAAGATATCATTAATCACTAATGATATAACTTATAACTCCACAATTAATTAAATAAGGAAGACTTAATCAATCACCTTGATCCAACTCCAAATCATACTGAACAGTGAACACTGAAATCCACCATCCAAAAATAGAAACTGGCACGAGGTGACTTACCCAAAATAGTAAGTCCTGACCAAGAGACCCTCAAAACAAAGCATTAGCCCACGAGGGTCGCAATGATGGGCTAACAATCCTGTCCCACTGACAACTGCTAAATCGGGGACATCACAGTCCTCCCTCCCAAAGATTGCTTGTCCTCAAGCAATCGTAAACCGGGGTGCTGAAGAATGTCCTATGATTCCCAAGTGGTATTCTTTATCGGTAAACCAGACCACTTGATAAAAAAACTTCCTGATAACTCGCCGACACAAATGTCGCTCACAAGTCTCCAATATAACCTCAAGTACCAACTCTAACTTTCCCTCATCATCCAAGGGGGGAAACAGAGAGGACGGAACATGTCGGCCTAATGCCTTTTTGAGGCGCGATACATGAAACACATTATGCACCCTACTGTCCTCTAGCAGATCCAACTCATATGCAACCTCGCCCACCCGCCTAACAACACAAAAGGGCCCATAATACCGAGGCTTGAGCTTCTCAACTCCACTCTTTCGGATAGAAGATTGCCTGTAAGGCTGCAACATCAAATATACCATATCTCCAACCTGGAAAGAACGAGCAACCCTTTTCTGATCAGCATACTGCTTTTGCTGATTTTGAGCTCTCTGAAAATTGTCCCTCAAAGTTCCCATAATATCTTGACTTTCCTACAACAAATCACCTGCACAGGGAACTCTGCTATCACTGAAAAGCAAATCCAGAAAACTAGGAGGATCATACCCATACAAAGCTCGAAAAGGCGCCATCTGAATAGACATATGGTGAGTGGTATTATAACAACACTCACATAGATAAACCCACTTCACCCACGCTCTCTGCTAAGCAGACACATAATTTCGAAGATAGCCCTCCACCCATTTATTAACGATCTCAGTCTGACCATCAGTCTGAGGGTGGTAACTAGTACTGGGAGTCAACTCCGTCCCACACAACCGAAAGAGCTCCTGCCAGAAGTGACTCATAAAATGGCTATCTCGGTCACTTACTATATTCCGGAGTAAACCATGCAATCTGAACACCTCTCGGAAGAATAAATCTGCGACCTGTCGCTGAGAAAGTGGTTGTAATCGAAAAGAAGTGGGCATACTTTGTAAGCCGATCCACCACCACATAAATGCAATCCCTACCCTGAGCTTTAGGCAAGCCCACAATGAAGTCCATAGAGATGCATTCCCATTTCTGCTCAGGAATGGGCAATGGCTGCAGTAACCCTGCTGGATAGGTGTGCTCTTGTTTGTTCTGCTGACAAACCGAACACTCTCTGACATACTGTTGCACATCAAACTTCAGGCCTTTCCAAGTGAATCTCTCCCGCACCTGCCTATAAGTTTTGGAAAAACCCAAATGCCCTACTAAAGGAGAACCATGGAAAGCTCTCAACACCACCAAACAAATACCCGATCCTAGAACCAACAACACTCGTTCCTTGTAAATGATCAACTCATTCACAAGTGTATACCTTCTGTCCTCTATGGTCCCATCAATAAAACCAGCAGCCCACTGATCCCTAGCATACTCCGCAATAATCAAATGCCTCCAATCCTCAGATATCGCTGCCATAGAACCCAAGTGAGGCCTCCTAGAAAGTGCATCAACAAACACATTCTGCATACCCTTGATATATGAGATATCAAAATCATAGGATTGTAGTTTACTAACCCACTTCTGTTGTCTCTCATTGAGATCATGCTGCCCCAAGAAATACTTCAAGTTGTTATGATCAGTTTTGATGCAGAATTTACTACCGACCAATACTGCCTAAATTTAGCCAAAGCATGCATAATGGCTAACATCTCCTTATCATAAACACTAAAGACCCTCTTGGGACCCCAGAGCTTCCGACTCTCAAATACAATAGGGTGGTGATTGTAGGAGAGTACCGCACCAATGCCCTCACCTGAAGCATCACAATGCAAATCAAAGTGTCTAAAAAAATCTAGCAATGCCAAAACCGGGCACAATGTCATGATCAACTTGAACTTCTCAAAACAGTCGTGTGCCTGAGAAGTCCACTCAAAAGCACCATTGTGGGTCAAATCAGTCAAAACCCCGCAACAAATCTGCATGTCGTGAAAACTCCGCAACAAATCTGCGATAGAAGGCACACAACCCAATGAACCCTCTGAGTTGTGTCAAACTCTCAGTAGCAGGCCAATCCATGATAGCTCGGACCTTATCTGGATCCATATGTACTCCCTCTGAACTAATAATGTGACCAAGATACAGTAAATCGGTCATCCCTAAAGCACACTTGGACTCCTTTGCATTCAAAGAAGCCCTATTTAGCATATCCAACACAGTATCCAAATGAACAAGATGATCATCCCACGTCTTGTTGTAAATCAATATGTCGTCGAAGAAGACCAGAACAAACCTCCTCAACTAACTGTGGAAAACTCTGTTCATGGTACACTAGAAGGTGGCTGGAGCATTATTCAAACCAAAGGGCATGACTAAGAACTCGAAATGTCCACAGTGACATCAGAATGTTGTTTTCTCTATATCCTCCTCCGCATCCGGATCTGATGGTAAACGGATCTCAAATCAATCTTAGAAAAGTAGCATGCCCCATGCAACTCATCTATCAGCTCGTCAATGCGCGGAATCAGATACCTATTCTTAATGGTCCTCTGATTCAGCATCCAGTAATCTATACACATCTTGAGGGTACCATCTTTCTTCACCAGAACCACTGAAGAAGCAAAAGGTGATTTACTAGGCCTAATATGCCCCATAGAAATCAGCTCCTGGATAGTCTTCTCTATCTCATCCTTCAGGCGCTTAGGATGCCTGTAAGGAGTAATCATGATGGGCTTAGTGCCCTCCTCCAACTCAATAATGTGCTCTATACCCCTATCAGGTGGCCTTCCATGTGGTAAATCACTAAACACTTTGGAGTGTTTAGTTCTCAATTCCTGTATGTCAGGGTGATAAACTGATTTTCCTGACTCCTCAATCATGGGTAAAATCCTACACTCTGCTGCCCACTCAACTACATCATGGCGAATGAGACGTTGTATACGTCTAAGTGACATAGTCTTCAAGTTCTCCTCAATGATTGCCTTGAGTATGTGTTTCTTGCCATCTACCTCAAATTTCATCTCCATATCTTTGAGGCTGAGATAAAAATCCTCAATAGAATGTAACCAACTCATACCCACGACTAAATCGGTGCCTCCCATGTCAACCACATAGAAATCAGCCTTGAACTCGTAGTTATTTAATTTCATTGGGAGGTCTAGAATCATTCTGTCACATTTCAATGTATAACCATCTGTCACCTTCACTCTAATGCCCTCAAACTCCTCAGTTTGTATCCCCCTCTTAGAGACCAAACGTGAGTCTATAATGTTATGTGTGGCTCTTGTATCCAATAGGGAAATGACACGCTGCCCTGCCAAGAGGCCTCTCATCCTGAAAGATCCCTCTTTCTGCATGCTAGAGAGATATACAACCTTGAGGTGGGAATCCTCTTCCATCTTCTCACTGTTACCTGCCTCTTCTAAGCCATCCTCTTCCAGATCAACTTGCTGCCCTTCAAAATCAGAATTGTGTTCCTCTTCATAATACCACTCCATGAGCCTATTTCTACCTTTAGGCTTCAATGGGCATTCATGTTTCTCGTCATAAGGACAATCTCCCTCTCCTCAAATCACTAAGTGTTTCAGGATCTAGAGGCCCCCTGTCACTAGTTTCTTAAATTCTGGTCCATCATTCCTCTTTGGAGCAGCCTTGTCATCGTAAGAAAAATTTGATGGTCTAGGAGGAAATTTGTTGTGTTGAGCTGAAAACTCCAAGTCTTTAGCCTTTTTCATTGTCAATTGTAATGAATTAGGGTCAAATGACTTGACACAACCCCTAAGAGGTTCCACTAACCCCTCAATGAGCAGCATAACACGCCTCCTCTCTGATATGTCATATACCATAACTGAGACCTTCTGAAATTCCCCAATAAAGGCTTCTAGGCTGCCTGTCTGTTTGAGCTGTGCCAGCTCTCTGAAATAGGACTCCGGGTCCTTCCTGTCAAATCTCTCCACTAACCCATCCACAAAGTCCTGATAGGTCACAATCTGATCATGGTGTAAAGATACCAAACCACTGTACCACCAGTCATACGCTATACCATCAAGGTGTAAAACAGCAAACCGAATGGCGTCCTCAACCATAGGACGCAAAGAAAGATATGTATCCAGCTTGTGTATCCAAGCTCTAGCAGTCATCTTGCCACTCCCATCAAAATGTGTTAATGTCAACTTACTGGTTGCTTGCTTGAGATCATGATTGTATGCCTATGACGCCCATTTGTTCTTCCCTTAGAGCGTTCTCGCTTCTAAGTCATGAAGCGATCGAAATTAAGATGTTGCTTTACTTCAGGAGGTAAAGTGTCCCCTCAGTATGCAATGCCAAAATGTCATGAGTAAAAGAAGCCTCATCCTCAAAACTGACAGTATATATCTCTGGTCTCAAGAAGGTAGGACACAAAGGCCTATCCTGTGTACCTGTCAGATCAATCCTGGATCTGTGTGAACTGGCTGAGACACTCCTACGATCTCTGTCCCTTCCCTGATCCCGAGGCAAGGTAATACGTTGCAAGGTATCTGAAAGATTCTGCAAGACTGTAGCCATCTAATGTTGGCCAGTTGCCAACTCCTACTAACTGCGAGCAATATTTCTGAATACTATAGTAGACTCTCTATCATCATCATTACCTGTATTGTCTAGGACCTTGTTTCCCATATTTCCATGTTCCATGTCACCAGGTGGTGGTGAATTACGGCCCTTGTGGGTGTAATGATAACCCTGTCTTAATCTATCACCATCCATAATTCAGACCCAATTTTCCCTACAGGCTGGCAAGATATAAGCTCTGATACCACTGTAAAGAGCCTGCCTGACTCTTTGTCTAAAACTTAATACAATATTCACTTTAGACTAATAATAATTTAATACTTTCCTTTTGAAATCAAGATATCACATTTTTTTTGTAATTTTTAAATATATAAGCAAGAATGATAATCACAACAATTCACTCACAAATTCTTAACCAAATACTAATCCGAATTCTCTTGCATTACATTATTTATTCCATGACATAACAATATCGAAGGATGAAGGTAGGTATGTCTTTCTACCTTATTGTTCTATCTTTACTTGCTGGCCGCGGGACCTCTGGAGCTGGCCGCACGGCATTACTCTCTCCCACGTCTACCAAAGCAAAATGTGACCACCAATCACTACGGGTTGCTGGAAAGGTGATGCCTAATCACCAACCACATGCCTAAAGCCCTTGTCACTGCACTAAAGTTTTGCAACCACACTCCTCCTTGTGCTATAAATTGTTAAGCAAAATAAACCGCATTCACTCCTTGCACACTACCGATAACTGACACAATTCACTAGACATGCAAAGTCCAATTCAAAGTGTTGTAACCACTCAATCGAATTCACAATTCGATTAGCACATAGTACTGCAAACCCTCAACCAATCTCCCATTCACAAGTTTCATAAAAATGCATAAGATGGATTCTCCAGCTTTCAAAATCCATTATAAAAGTTGAATCTTCTTCTTGAAGGCTCGATTTTACAGGTCTTCAACCATACTCTTCAGATAACTTACAGAACTTCTTCCTTTCAACTTAGGATATATGAAACAATAATTATATTCAACTTTAATAATAAAGTATCATATAAACATAAGATATCATTAATCATTAATGATATAACTTATAACTCCACAATTAATTAAATAAGGAAGACTTAATCAATCACCTTTATACAACTCCAAATCATACTGAACACTGAACACTAAAATCCACCATCAAAAAATAGAAACTGGCACAAGGTGACTTACCCAAAATAGTAAGTCTTGACCAAGAGACCCTCAAAACAAAGCATTAGCCCACGAGAGTCGCAATGATGGGCTAACAATCTAGTCGCAATGACAACTGCTAAATCGGGGACATCACAATGACCATGTACGAGTCCACTACACATTCACCCTCAACGTCCCTTGCACTCCAACAACCCTCCTCTTCCTTCTTGAACTCTCTTCTCCCCAAGGTCTTCAATTGAGTACCCATGATTCTTGATTCCTCGAATATGGATAGCTGCTCTATGCGATGTAAATTATTCTCCAATATCTCTGCAGACTTGCTCTCAGGGTTTTCTTCTTCGTTCTTTGTCTAATACCAACTATATGGATGGGTTTCCCTTTGCGTACTTGGGCTCATTATTTTCTTCTTTGTCTAATACTAATTGTACATACGGGTTACTTGTTTGACTGGCACAGTCTTCATTTGTTTTGTCCATGAATGATAGGTGTCTTGCAAGTTCTACACACTTACCCTTCGTCTACTTATCATCAGTGGGATTCTTCCTCTCCTCTTGACTATCACTTCACCTAACGCTTCTACTTCTAATTTCCTCTCAGCTATGACTTTGACTAATGCTTTTACTTTTGTTTTTTGGCAGACTTGGGCTTTCCCTCAATAATACTTAATTTTTTGTTTTGACAATTCTTCTCAATCGTCTTCATCATTAACTTTGCTCTCTCAACCAATGGCATCGTCTTATCGATCCCTGTCTGACTTCTTGATTGCTTGTTGTACGTCTTTTGTCTTTGTTCAATTGCACCACCGCTTACAACCAACTACCAACCAACAAATAGTCAGGAACTAATCATCAAAACATAACACTATTTATTTAGCCAACCACATTATGTACTTTTGCTGATTACACTTGTGACCATTAGGCATGATCTTAATTTTCTTGTGAGCTAAAGTTCCAAGTTAATTAGTGAACAAATGATAGATCTTTGAGAGTACCAAAAAAAACTTTGAGATATGTAGAGTATAACAAAAATTTGCAGTATTGAAAGAGTGATTATTTTCAGCTTGGTGGTTTCTTTAATGCTTTATGGGCAGGTTCAACAGCTAATAGGATATTTTTTTGGTCAAGGAACTAGATTTGTCTCGTTTTCTATTAAAATGCAGCAAGCAATAGGTCTTTCCTTCAAAGAATCACAATATAATTGACCTTGCAGCTTGTGAAGAAGTTTGATTAAGGAGATTGTTGATTTGAAGATAACTTAAATGGAAGCAACAAAATTTCAGTAAGATAGTCAGAACGCAATTAAAATGACCAAGATCCATTCTTTCATGCATACACAAAGCATATGGAAGTTCATTATCATTATACTGGGCAGCTTGCTTTGTGAGTGTGTGCACACATGCACACGAGAGAGAGAAAGAGAGAGAGAGAGAGAGAGAGGCAATAGTGCTGGAATCAAGAACTTACAGCTGATATGTTTCACAAAACCACTTGGATCAGATAAATTCATGAAATTTAGAGATATGCTTGGTATGGCCATTGAAAGAGGCTATTAGAATATATCTAATAGTCGTGCTTGGTAAAATGATTTTGTGTTGTTAATCCAAATTAGTTGAAAGTTTGCAGGTAGATGACAGTTACAAAAATCAATTGTGAAGAATGGCATAAATGTAATGCAGACTTCAGCATAATTTAATGAAATGTTGCTCCTCCTCTCCCTAACCATCTAGAATTATGGTTCATTTTCCATTACCATCTCCACTTTGGCATTGTCAACCTTTATATGTAATGTAGAAGACAGGGAAAGTGAGTTTGAGAATTTGCTTATAGTGATCCAAGTTGGCATAAATCAGGCTTGTCTGAGTCTACAAATTTCTATCAAAGTCTGCTGAATATTGAAGTTGTAATGTAGAAATTAATTACGAATTATTATGTCTCCCAAAATCAGCTAAAAATGTTAAGCCATGTGAGACAAATAATAAAATTTCTATACGACATTCTCTATTTGCAACTTTGCATTTGGAAAAGTGTCCACAGTATATAAATTCTCTCTATTTAAAATTGATTTCATCCAGACCCACCTGCTGCAGCCATTATTCCTCCTGGAGTAAGCACACGCTTGCTATATAGCCAAAAGTGCCTATGTGGCAGAAGACTGCATCCATCATTTAACCCCTGTCAGTGAAGCAACAGGTTATCATATTACAAACTAAAGAACAGCACTAGACTTGCTTTAATTGTATGCATGCAAGGAAAAAATGGAATGTAAATACAAAGCAACAATAGCAAGTAGACCTTCCAATAGACAAGTATAATTCACAAATCTATGATAAACTGATCCAACGATCATAAAGGCTAATTCAAGTTAGAAGAAATGAGATACACCAGATAAAATAGGATGCATATTGGGAATGTAGAATGTAATGCGTTTGTATGTCTTGTCTCATTAAAAATGTAATTAGTGGTCAAAGAAGAAAGAATTTCTAGGTAATTATGTGACAAACCTATGTGGGAAAAGCTATGCTAAGAGAATCTTAATGCAATAGAAGAAATAATGGCACTCTCGCAAGATGACAAAATAATTTCCAACAGAAAAAATTCCCATGGAAATATCTTTTGAGAGAAAAATGAGGGAAAACATCACTCAATTTATTAAATCAACTCTTCACAATAGAATAAGATAGTTCACACTTATGTGTGAGTATTTATAAATTATAGGCATGCTGTGTGCCAATATGGGAAATGAGTATATATATTTACAGCTGGAATTGGTAGTTTAACAATTCTTGGTCATGTGTGTGTGTGTGCCATAGGCACTAGGAAGGCCATTAGGATAGTTCCTAGTGCTTGTGCTTTAATAATCCTCACAACCCAAAAACATGTGAAAAAAATTTTGCAGTGGTGTGAAATGGCAAGGAGAAGAGCAGAAGTATTGGCCAACAACAGTGAAATATCATGATTCTTTTTAATTCCTATGGTCTATGTGTTGCTAATGCTAGCCATCCTACCTATTACTAAAATCAAGATACTCCTCAGTAGGAGTGTATAATCAAAGCTAAACGGGGGTTTTGGAAGAGAAAGGTGCAGCAGTTCCTAGACAACCATCTATCTCTACGAAAGAAATCTGGCATGTCCCAATTTATAAAAAAGCTAAGGAAATAATTCAAATTATACTTTAAGATAATGACTTTATTTTATAACATTGTGAGTAGTGCCTCCCCCGTTTGCTTTCTGCATGACATCCTGATGGATGTGGATTTGACTTTCATGCTTGTATTGTGTGATCATGTTGGACCCGTGTGAGGTTTGTACCTTCGGGGTGATCTGATTTATGTTGTTGCATCGGCAAGTTGTTTATGCTTTAAACCTGGTTATGAGAACCATTGTGCTGTGACTGGTTGTATACCTGATTTATGATGCCTTACTTTGGCTTTTAGATGCTTATTGTTGCTCCTATGTGATTGGTTGAACTGATATTGTGATGTGGTGACTTTTCCCGTATTATGCTTTTATGTTGGCAGTTGATTCTTGTGTTCATTCTGAGATTATTGCTATGGTTATGATTGGTATTTGCCTTATGAGGCTTATGATGTGATTTGATGGTTTCACTGAGGTATGTGTCAGTGGTTACCTAGACCTTGATTGTATCACGATGTTTTTTCGCGAATACCCATGCGATGTGATATGGTGTTTGCACTATGTGATGCATTTGATTACTGCAGCATTGCTGATTTATATGTTAGAATATGTTGTTAATAGTATTTTGATCATATCTGCATAATGATACCTTCTGACGTTATCTGGTTTATTTTGCATTCGGGACTATGGATTTTATATCAAGATGATTTTATGGGATTTTATGGTATATTGTGCATATATGTTGTTGGGTATTTCAATTGCTTACTTTCATTGATATATGCTCAGAATAATCATAAAATGATTTATTTTAATGTTTTTAATTTAATTGCAATGTTAATGTATTTATGTGATGTGTATTGCCTCACCGCACCACTGCTATGCATTTTGCCCTTGGTGTCGGTACAAAGTGAGATGGAATCGTAGTCACTCGCTCGCGAGATCTACACGATGTCCCGCTCTCCTTCACTATTATTAATTGAGGCATTTTTATTGATGTTATATGTGCTTCAGCTATTTATATATATTGTGAGCGGTTGCACTTGATGTTTGTGTGTTCAGGGAACAAGTACCAAGCACATTCGTCCTGAGTTGCAGGAATTGAGTGTGTGCCTAGTCCCCGGCAGTGGCACAAGAGATAGTAGCTTTGGCCTTGCATACTGAGCCAATGTCGTCCCTGTATGCACGGCGTACCCGTGATTATTATATTATTCCCTCTGGTACATGTTGGTAAATCCGGATTCATACTGCATTTGTGATAGACCAGTGACTGTATGTACATTAGAGTTCCTGCAATTGTCGCGAGGATTTAATTTAAATACTAATTTAATAAGTTTGGGGAATTTTTATATTTATTTGAATTACCGGCTAATTTGTCGTAGTTGGATTCCAGTTAATTGGAATCGATTTATTTTAATTTGGGAAAAGGGTCAAATAGTTTATTTAATTATTTAAATATATTTGAAAGTCATTTTGGAAAAATGACTTTATATTGTGGGAAAAAGTTTATTTCCACACTTCATGTTTTGAAGAATGAGTATTTTGCTCCAAAATGCATTGGAGAAAATCATTGTTTTGCTTGTTGGGTTTGATCCGCTTGTCGGATTCTTGCATGGAGTGGCTCGTTGGAATCGTGGCGGGATTGCTCCGCCTTGCCGAAAGTTTTGTCTGATTCGGCAATGTTTTTATTTATTTCTCTTCATTTCGGGTTTTCCTCCATTTGTGAGAGGTAGGGCTTCTTGGCTTTCTCATTTCACTTCGTTTTTTTTAGTAGAATTGCTTGCAATAGATTGGTGGGCTGAGAATTAGTATTCCCCCATGTTTGTGTTGGATTTCATCACCCGATTGGACAGGTGTGAGCAATTTTGTATTTGCTCATGTGTGTTTTCAAGTTTTTACCTCGTTATGCTACCGTATTTTGCATACGTTCCCAAACTTGGAATTTTATTGGATTTTAGGAATGTTGGGTGCAAAATAGGAGATAGATAGATAAATTTTTACGTCCACGAGGCTAAACATAGCCTATGGGACAGCAAGGCAACCTAGGCTAACTTCAGTAACTCAGTACGTTTCTTGTGCAAGCTAATGATGAGCCCACCTAATTTCTCAATGTACTCCTCACTGAATAGGTTATGCCAAGAGCTATCCGATATAGTATCCGCAAATTTATCCCTGCTGTTCTTGTAGGCTTCACATTCTAAAATAAAGTGATGCTCGATTTCCACTTTCCCAGAGTTGAGATGGGTTTTAATTTCATCGATTTCTGAGATGATTGAATTTTAAGTGTTTTGGGTTTTCCTCGTTTTGTGTGCCACCCAAAATATGTCCAAAATCTTGTTGGGCAAAAACAAGTGAGTGATTTTGGTACTCCTCCAGATCAATTGTAGGATTGCAAAGACGGAATAGTTATAGGACGTTCCGGTCATCTTTTATCGCAATTCGAATATGGTCATTTCATTCAAATTTGCTGATTGTCGTACCTTGCCAGATTTTGCCGAAAATTGATATTTTCATGCTTTTGAGCTCCTCACTTGATTGTTGGGATGTGAGATGTATCTTGTAACATTTAGGGATATTGGTATCCCATATATATATGTCGGACCATCTTGGGATCTGTGCTCTTGGCGATGAAGCCAATAGAGCATGTTTGGGTATATGTTTATAACCTCCTTATTGTGGGTTCTTGGCTTTTAAGCTTGCTTTGGTTTGGCTTTGGGTTATTGATGTGTGTGTTGAGACCGTATCCTTGAGTATAATGGAACTATACCTTCTTGACGGGAACTTGAGAGACTCGTACTCTCGGCTTCTAACCGATTGAGTGCTTTTCATATTTGGTGGAAGCTTGATATTGAGCCTTTGGTATTTCTTGGTATTGTTGTTTCTTTTGCCTTGTGTTTGTTAATGTTTGTAGCTTCAGTCGTATGATCATTTAGAATACATATAATATATGTTGATTAATAATAATATATTATATATTATATTATTATTAATCATATGAAATTTAATATTCAATATTAATCTATTATATTATTCTAAATTAATAATTGATTGATGAAACATTATAAGATTGATTAAATTATAATTAATGGGAAGAGGCATGTCCTTTAAGGACATGCCTCTCTAAAGGAATATATACATAATCAATTGTCATTATATTAATCTCAATAATAATGAATAGACATGTCCCTTCATGGGACATGTCTCTCCTAGCCTCATTCCCAATATAAATGAAAGAGAGATTGTTGCACTTGGAAAATACAAACAAAATATAGAGTGCTATTACATTTGCAGCTATCCTAAAACTTAACATGGTATCAGAGCCAGACTGCAAATATAAGAGAGTAGTTTCTTGATGGTGAATGTGTGACTGTCTCAGAAAATTAGTCTCAGTACAGGGACCATATCTCACAAATACATCGTTGGATGTTTCTGAATTTTGGATATGTTTGCGACAAACCAATTGTGGAGAATCTCACCAAAGCGATTGGAGAGAAAATATCAGGTTCAAAAGTTATGACCGACTATGTACGGGTCTATGTGAAATTCTTGAAAGCGGCTTTCATTAAAGAGATTTATTAATTTGTTATGATCGTGGTCAAGCATTAATAAAGAAGCACGTATTCAAGGAAGGGTGTCTCTTTCTAGAAAGAAAGTATTAATTATAGAGTGTCACCTCTCTTGGAGCAATCAAGTCATTTCACAAGAAGACATGAGAATTGTTCAACGATATAAAAGTGAGGATTGTACATTGTCGGGGGAATAATAACCAATGTTACATTTCCATTTGAACCATCCTTAGTGGGGAGATGTCTCTCAAATAATATGAGAAGGTGTTTTATGATTTGATGTATATGGACCTTCATTGAAGCAACTTGTGTCAAGGATGTTGATGCGCAGATAAGTATTTATTATCCTTGAATAT
>MU224884.1:2599401-2621952 GCA_018584345.1 Thuja plicata
GGAGATGTCTCTCAAATAATATGAGAAGGTGTTTTATGATTTGATGTATATGGACCTTCATTGAAGCAACTTGTGTCAAGGATGTTGATGCGCAGATAAGTATTTATTATCCTTGAATATTACATTTTGATTTATCTACTCATTGTAGTCTCTCTCTCATCTATATTTCTATACGTACTATAAGAGCTATTTGCCTTAATTCTTTTCTGAGGAGGCTCTTGCAAGAAAAGGGGAATTGATGTTGGATTTAGAAGGAGTCTGATGCTCCATCAAAAGCATCATTGATGAGGAGATCAAATGATTGATATTCAGAGGGAGTTCGAAAGTCTATATGTGTGACTATATGATTTTAATGGGCCTACCTCCTGTGTACATCATAAGGAAGTGACGACTTCCAAATGATTATCACTTGTATTTGCGGAAGTTATTGGAAGGTGACGATCTTACAATAACTTAAATCATAATATACATTATTTATAATGTTGAAACAGAGCATGATGGATTAAATCAACAACTAAGTGTTAGATGTCATTAAATTGACGGTCTATGAGTTGTTTGTATAGATATATGATAGGTATTTGGTGAATATCATGTTGATATTCTGCAGGCCAGTACCTTATTGAGTACTTGGTGAATATCATATGTTGATGTTCTGATGAGTATTTGGTGAATGTCATGTGTCGACATTCTGATAAGCCAATACTCAAGATATCAAATGTGATATCAAATTGATGGATTTTATCTTCTCTAGCTAAGAGGGATTCTTGATGTTTTGTGTAGCTATGGTGAGGGTCATAGGTGTTGACACGGGAGACCACTACACATTCTGTTTGGTCATCCTCCCTAGCTAAGAGGGAGTGTTAATGTTTGTAGCTTCAGTCGTATGATCATTTAGAATACATATAATATATGTTGATTAATAATAATATATTATATATGTTATATTATTATTAATCATATAAAATTTAATATTCAATAATAATCTATTATATTATTCTAAATTAATAATTGATTGATGAAACATTATAAGATTGACTAAATTATAATTAATGGGAAGAGAGGACATGCCTCTCTAAAGGCATATATACATAATCAATTGTCATTATATTAATCTCAATAATAATTAATAGACATGTCCCATGAAGGGACATGTCTCTCCTAGCCTCATTCCCAATACAAATGAAAGAGAGATTGTGGCATTTGGAAAATACAAACAAAATATAGAGTGCTATTACATTTGCAGCTATCCTAAAACTTAACAGAGTTGGCATACTCCATGCTTGAGATTGAGCTCGCATACGATGTGTGGATGTCAAGTGCTGAGACCGCATCCAGGCATGTAGTTGAGCTACGCTCCTATGCCAGGATCCGAGTGACCCGAACTCTAGGATTGAGGCCAATTGAGTTTACCTTGCTTCTTATGGATTTGACTTGAGAATCTATTATTGTTTTCATGATTAAGTGTTTGGGATTGGATTGTCCTCCGACCCTTCCTTTGTGCTTTTGATGCATTCTTGATTTATGTTCGATGTAGACATGATGATGATACTTTTCATGTATGTCCTCGTGTAGACGAGTGGACAACCTTGGATTGTACCATCCTTGTGTAGACGAGTAGATGAAGTCATTGTTACCGTCCTTGGGTATCGAAGTTGACGAAGAGCTTGTTATTTCCTCGTGTAGATCGAGTTAACATTCTTTTGTTGGTCTTTGTCTTGGGATGTTGACCTTGGACTAAGTACGTTGAGTAGTCATAAGGATTAGCTCCTTATGTTGACCCTAGCCTAGAAGTGGCTGCAGTGGAGGAATTTAGGAGTTCTCTTAAAAAGTGAAAAAATAATAAATAATTGGGTTAAAACATTAAACAAGATTAATCGTATTCCCCGGATGTCAGGATTGACCCTTGCGTGGGAATTGGAAACCATTGCACCCCGGATGTCAGGATTGACCCTTCTATGGGTAGTATATGGTACTTGAGCTCTAGATGTCAATATTGACCCTTGTGCGGGGAGCCCTAGATGTTAGGATTGACCCTTGTGTGGGCAGGATACTCCCTATGGTTAGTACTCTCTTGTCTAGGTCTTGTAGTGTTGAGTAGCACCTTGATGAGTTGTGATATGTGTTTTTGTGATCGGGTTTGGATGTTGGTTTGCATGTCGAGTGTTCTCCATGTTCCTTTGTATCATGCATTATGTACTTGCATTTGATTATTGTATCTCTATTACGAGATTATGCATTTCCTTTATCCTTTTCAAAAGAAAGGGTCCAATATGATGTTACAAAGGGAAGTGGGGCCAACCTAATGATAAAAAGTGTCACTATGACAAAAGGGTGAATTGAAAGATTAAACTAAAAAGAAAAGGAAATCCTAGACACTTTTAGAAGAGGGTTAAAACCAGTAAATTAAATATTATAAAAGAAGAGTTGGAGAACACGTTCTTGTCTGTGGAGGTTATTCCACTCAAGAATTACATTGATGCTAATTGTGGAGGTTTCAAAAAAATTAGAATTTGAGGTTTACATGCTTTCAATGTGTTTTAATTGTTGTTTCCAAAGAAGTTATTTTGTTACATTTAACAATTCTTGGGTCTAGATGCACTTTTTCTGGATTCAACTATGTTTGTTTAATTGTTGGGTCATTTGGTAAAAGAGTTCCCATACTATCTCAAAAATAGGAGCACACAAGTGCTCTTTACCCAAGGTGAATAGTCTACTCTACGAATATACCATCAAAGCCACAAGGCAACAATGCATCTCCAAGAATCTACTAGAATAGAAGACGTGACAATAATAGTGGTGGGAGTAGGAGTCAAACACAATACAACTGCAAGGAAAAAAAACCTAATCATACAATGTCAAGAATGTAATGAATGAGGGCATTTTGCAAGAGAAGGTCAAAATAACGACTAGAACAAAAGGGGACTATTGTGTATGTACCAAGAGATCATTATGACACTAATTGCTTGAAACGTAAATGCAGCATCAACATTATTGATGTAGGGAAAAAGGATGAAATATTGGCCATTACTCAAGCACAAACAAAGAAGGCAACATACCCAAACCCTCATACAAAAAAGGAAAGACTTTGTGAAGCTAGAATGGACGTACAACAAGTTATGTCAAGGGAATGATCATGCTCCAATGAACAAGCAAGCAATTCCATGATTCTAGGTTTGAATTAGAATATTGCAAGATACATGCTAGAAAGCGCCATACTAATCAAGATGCCTACTCTGTTGCAAAGCATTCAAGAATTGAGGACTATGATGGTAAAAGAAGAAAAGATAGTCCACAAGAAGAATGTGAATATAATAGGAGAGCCTCTAATACATGGTGACCAAGTGATAAATACTATGTTGTTTACAATGAACTTGGCAAACAAACCTACAATGGTGCATACAAAAATTCTTGGGAAAAACCTCACTAATACAAACAATGATGGAGGATAATGAGTAAATATACTACTTGAAGACACCTAGAAGAAAGCCATGGTTGGAAAACTCGCAATGTACTTGCAAGCCAAAAGCCCTAGCAAGTTACAAGCCGAAAAAATTGTTAGCAATTTTGATAAAAACTTGCTAAAAACTCACAAGTTTCCATGAAAAAATTGCCAAAATGAGCATAGTTTTTTTTAACCTAATGTCTAAAAGTAAAAACTTATATGCTTTTAAGAACATTTTTATAAACAAAAAAGAGTCAAACACCTAATTTCACTCTTAAGTGATAAAGTTATGAAAATGGCATGTGCCATGAAGGTTTTTGTGGTTTGTGTGATAAAATGTGAAAATGGTGTTGCCTCCGAACCCCAATGAGGGGGACTGCCCCTCAACCCCATTGGGGTCTATGATATGTATTAAACTCTAATTTTGATTTATATATGATGGCAATTAATAATATGTTCTACAAATTTACCAATATGTATTTTTTAGGAATACTTTTTAAAATATGTGCATTTTAAAATGTTTGATAAAATTGCCCAATTGTTGCCAAGATTTTCCCTAGGTCTTAATTTTTAAAACTTTTGAGTGTGTCAAGTAATTGCTGAGTTTGAGTTTTACAATGAGGGTCTAAGCAAACCAGCCATTTGGCTGCAAATCTTCAGTTGGTGCAAATCGACAAGGAATATGGGTATTGGGGAATTTAATGGCCCAAAAGGTAATAATTGGGATCTAATCATTTTTAGTAAACTTTGTTATCATTTGTTTCAACAAAAGCCCATGTGGATTATGGGTCAAGGATAACTAGTAGCACCAGAGCCTGCCATAACTAGAAGAAGAATCCCTTGTCTATTGAAAATAGAGGAAAAAATACATGATATATGGAGATCATACTATTTTTCCCTAGCTGGTTTTTCAGACTGAGTCAAAAATAAGAGACTTTTCTAAGGTTTGAAATCTGCACAATGTGACATCATTATAAGTGGTGATTACTGGTAAAGTTTAAGAAGCTAATTGTTGTTAATTTGGCACTTGCATCTTCCCTTTCTTGAGTAGTTGGAATGAGTTGGCTGCCCTTATTGTGGTCTGATTTCAGAAATTCTGATTCAGTTGCTTATCTCTTTTGATATTGCTATTGGGCCAATACATGCTTATTGAGTTGAAAGGACATCTCTTTGCAACACATTAATGTTTCCTATGTTGATGTAAGGATGTTAAGGAGTGATGACCCAGCCCCCTCTTCATCCTATTATTTGAATTTAGTCCTTGTTATTTCTATGCAATGTACTAACTGAGTAGCAAAGGCGCTGTCCCCACTTCATCTAGTTGCTCTTCTATTTCTATGTTATTGTACTGATAGAGTGGTGATGGTTCAAACCCCCAATCCATCTAGTTATTATTGAGAGCATTGCATATGTTAGGTTATTATCATGCATGTTTTCTGAAGCTAACAATCAGCAGGTTATTCTTCTTTATGTTGAATATTGCATCTTCAAAGTCAAAAAGAAAAAATCATGGGTGGTTATTACAGCCATCCATGCTACACCTAGAAAAGCTTTTAGACTCACACGCAATATCAAGTGGATAGAGCGTAACAAGGACAAAAAGAAGGATAGGAGAGAAAAGAGGTTGGAGAAATCTTTTTCATCTCAAGCTAGCTTCTCGGTCAACAATAGTACATTGCATGGGAAGCATCAATTTGCCATTTGTGTCCTTTCTTGGAGAAAGAGGACTTTGCAGTTTTAAGTTTTGTTCTTGTGGATGCTTGAGTATGTCTAGATCCACAAACTTGGAAAATTGTAACTGTGGATAATTGAATTTCCCAATCCACAGAAGGAGTGCCATTGTGTATAGTTGAGTATGCCTTATTCACAGCTTAAGGATTGCGATCTGGATGGTGAATATGTCTCGATTCACATGTGAGTGGTGTTGTTGTGGATAATTGAGTATATCTCAATTCACAAGAAGAGTGGTGTAACTGTGAATAGTTGAGTATTTCTCTATTCACAAGAAGACTGGTGTACTTGTGAATAGTTGAGGATGCCTCGATTCACAAGTATTGTTGAATAGTTAGGACAACCATGAATATGTTCATTTTGGTAGCTTGGGTGAGTTGGGTGTAAATCCTGACTCATCAAATTTCATATGGGCTTCTATGTTTAGAACAAGCAATGTTCCTTCCTTTGTTTAGATTGATGCAAAAGAAGGAATATTAGGATTCCGATTATTATATTTCATATACTGGTTATATAGTAGAGTATTAAATAAAAATTTAAAATATCATGTATTATTTTATTATTGTCTGCAATCATGGTATAACCGGGAGTTTTTTGGTTCACCGTATTTAAACAAACTGAACATGCATACACATATTGTTGAGTATTACCTTATGTACAATTAGTGAACTGTACATGTGCAAGGACAACTCACCTAGACAATCAGAGAAAGAATATCTACCGCTCCACAAAGAATTGTGCTTTCCCACAAATCACCAAGAGTGCAGAAAAAGCTCAATTGGCAGCAAAATTTAGCTTAGGGCTGTGATCTGTGGTCCCTTAGGCCGTTTGGTCTCATGGACGTTAGTAAAACTCTTCATTCATTCACATAAGAAAAAGATGATGTCTGCAGCGAGAGTTTTCTACAAGTGAAATTTTGGAGCAAACAGACGATTTTGACTTTTGCACATCTTCCAAGGTTATACAAAAGTGGTATACATAGCAATCTAGTTGCACTGGAAAATGGTACAAAAATATATGCACTCAGATGTACTTTTAAATGTAATTTTTGGCTAGATAGAGAAATTTGATAGTGACACGCTTATTGATGTCGGGGATTTGAGAAATCTAGAAGGAATAAATATTTGTAGAAAACTAGAAATGCATATCTCCAAAATGCCGGATTGTAGGCTCTAATACCAATTCTATAACCTCACAAACTTCATAAAGTGAATGACAGCAGAAACAAAACAAGGCATACACAACACAACAGAGAATACAAGCAAAAACATCCAAAATTGTTGATGTCAATCTCATTTAATGTGGACAAACAGATTTAAAATGATTGATGGATGTAAATTGTCATTGAACTGAGCATGCACAGACACATCAATTAGTCTACATTATATGCAGTTAATGAGCTGCACATGTGCAAGGGCATCTTATTCAATCTAACTGAGATGTGATTACTGAACTGCATATGGACAATATAAGACTATATAAAAATTAAAATTCTCTAACATACAGACCAAGCTTACGAGTTGGGATTCACAATAAAGAGATATTTACGAGGAAGGATTAATTATAAATTTATAAGATAGTCTAGTCAACGCATCCCCTGAATCAGCACTATGCAATGGCATTCTACACAGCTTTGGACCCTCATCAAGTGTTTTCAGTAATAATTTTATTTTATTAATGTCATGGATGGAATTATAAATATAGTTCTAAAGATGGCAGCCTATAGAATTACAGTTGTTCATTGTGTGGAAACTCATCTTGGATTTCAACTATCAATGAATGTAAATAATGGATAGATTTGGCAAAATCTTCAAACGTCAGTATCATAATTAGGAAATAAATCTTAATATGAAAGCATGCCTACTACTCTTACCTGTTCTTTTCAGACATCCTGTAAGATGTTGGAGAAGGCTCTCAGAGGCTTTCTTTAGGGCAAGCAAGAAGAAGTGAAAGTGGTTCGAATGGTGATCAGGGGGTCTATGTCATGTCCCCTTTACAGAGTTAAAATAATAGATTGAAGACCAGCAGCCTGTTCTTTATTTTCCACACGCTAAAGCATAAAATAAAGAAAAAAAAACAATGATAATTTAAGTTAGGTGCAAATAAAATGGACAACTTAAATATTATGATTAATTTCATAAAATATATGTAATAATTTAATTTTTATGGTAAAAAGTATTTTTAAATTCTGTTTATCCAGCTAGGGGCATTACAGTCCAAGACAATAAAATGTGAGAACAGTGGATACTGCTACGCCGTATAAGATTTTGCTCCATCACCACCCTTTCAGCCTTTTGCCAAATTTAGCTGCCCTATGTACATATTTATTTCCTCCCCCTCCTCAGCTTCCTTCCATGGGACAGTCTATTGATGACAAATCCCTGGTAATTGATATCACAATTAATGCTAGTTACCTGGAGGTCTGTCCCCACTAAGTGTTTTCCATTAATATACCCTTAATTTGCATTATATTGGTTTTACGTATCGGCCTAACTTGCTGCATATTGGATCATTCAAGAAGGCAGGAGCCAACTGAAATGTGGCCATAATGCCCACAAGTTTTGTAGAAAGAGCTTTATCCCCTGTTTGTAATGCGAAGTCAACCAGTGTTCCACTGCACAGTTATTAACTCTAAAACAATCGACTGGCATGGTTGGCTCACATTTTACATGTCTAACCAATACATTCGTATCTATTATACAATGTTATCATATAGGATTGGTCTTAGAATTTAATTGTGGATGGTAGATACAAGAAAGCAGGTTTATCTTTCCTAAATAGTTCATGGAACTAAATAAAAATTCAGAAACAAATTGTATGAATTTTATTTTAATTAATATTTCACATTCTATAATCCATCCTAAATAATAATAACATTATAAGAAAGCTTATACAAAAAAGATGCATGAGGAAGAAATGGAAACGAAAGATTGAGAAAAAGTTGCTGAAATACGAAAAGGTATGGGAAAACCAATTAAACAATCAAAAAATGCCTAGTAGGATATACACAAAAATTGGAATACAATAAACACAAAAAATTAAAGAACGGTAAAAGAGGAGAAAAACACAAGTCAAGAGTGCAAGAAACGCTAAATAAAACATCAAAAGAGTTGATGAAATTAACAAATACGCAGCAGTTTGAGATATAACTGAACTGCCAAAGAATTTCAGGTGGAGAAAAAGACAAGTGTAGAAATAGAGAGGGATGAAAGTAAGAAAACTAGGACAACCCAGATAAATTGAAGTGAGCGATTTACGATGTGGGCAACTCAAAATTACAAGAATGGGAGAAGATTATGAATCTAAGAAATGAACAACATAAAGGAGACCAAAGAAAAAAGAAAGAGAACCGAGCCAACATGGCAAGAAAAATGGATGGAGAGAAAAAGTATGTGTGAAGAGTTGGAATAAGTAAACCAGAAGAAGACAGACCCCAAGAAGGTGATTCACAGTACATGTTTATGTTTTCTAAGAAATACAAAATTCATGCCATAATTTAGGGTATTACACAGCTTTTCATAACAATCTCTTGTCACAGAAAGATATAATTTATGAAGTAAAAAGAAGAAGCGGAGCACAAGCAACAACTGACCTGGTTTCTGTCGGAGAAATGAGGCAGCAAAATGCTGACACAGCCAATTGCTATGGCAATAGCTACGCCGAATAACAAAGAGTTGTTCATGCTTGCTCTCAAAGCTAATGCTCATTGGAAATGGAAGATAAATGCTGCTTATGCAATAACAACTTTGTTATATCCTTGACGCGGACGCTGTCTCATGCCCACTTTCTCTTCCATATTTTCAAATGTAGAGAAATGTTTCTTCGTGATGTGGAGCCACCTTTCTTCCATAACAAATTTGAAGCGGTTGGTCACGTGAGTGGGTGGGCCGAGAACCAAGTGAGTGGACGAGCTTTTATTGTTTTTAAATGGCATCTAAGATGTGGGGAGATTCTAGTCTGGACTAATAATATGTAAATTGATTTCGTAAAATGGGTTCGATAGGATTTTTTAAACAATATGTATCTTCAAAAAAAAAGATACACATTTAAAAAAATAATAATAATACACATTTCTAATGGGTAAATTGTAATATCACATGTGAATCCTCATAGTAATATTACAATAATTTAGAAGTTAAAATTAATTTGTAGAAATAATATTTAGGGTAACTTTTTATGGAAAAGGTTATGGAAGGGACAAAGTAGAGTATATCTGATTTGACTATTTAGGAAGAGGAGGTCCTATAAACAAACGACTTTTATTTTTGTTATGGGATTATTTGGAATCTTCTCCTTCAAAATAGGAGCTCCTACTCTTTAGAGTTATTGCATATTTAAGGGTGAGTCCTCATTCCTAAGTTTATTTTAGCTAGCATCAATTTGTGGAGCTAGTGGCCCCATGATTATGAAATTTTGTTGCTTTTTTTTTTAGCAATTATCTTAAAAATCATTTTTTTAAACTCATTAATAAAAACCTATTTAGAAAAAAAAAATAGGAGACAAATAAAAAGAGGGAAAACAATTTGTTAAGTCATGTGTTATTTTTCCTAATATGCACTTGTTGCTTATTTCCAAACCCCCCTTTTTTCCAATACTTGTTTTCATTTTTTAAAATAGTGGTTGCTTTACTATCATAGGAAAATATTTTATTTTATCATTTTCTCACCATTTAAACTAGGCATGGGAACACTTTAACTGCTTCAATCGAACCAAAAAAATTAGAGTTAAGCAGTCGCATGGGGACACACTCACTGGTAAGCGAGTGAAAATGGGGTGGGGCTAGAAATTGCACCACCAATTTATCAATGTTTTTTGTCATTTGTCAAATATTTAATTTTAGATTTTTCTTAAATAATAATTTTGGAGGGAAAATTATTTTTTTACTTAATTTTTTAAGCACAGAGTTTGGAAGATATATGTATTATATTAATGAAACCACCAGCTTCCTTAAATGTCAGAGTTTAACCTTTTAAGTTGAACTACACTATAAAATATACAGTGCCACCAACTTTAAAATTTTCTTAAAAAATCTCAACACCTTCAACTTTATTTTTTAGGAAGCCTCCCTCCATGGAGCCCCATCCTTACTACTTCAAATTTAGGGCTGATTTGACCATTTTGAAATAATTATTGTGTATTAACTTGCATGATTTCATTTGTATTTTTTAGAGTTGCCTTTAAAGACAAATCTTAATTCTTTTCAAAGCACATGAGCTTAGACTTAGAATCTAAAAATACATTGATACATCATGGTGTTATGAACATTCATAGATGAGTTGCTTGCATCAACATCAAGGACACGCTCTTCAAACTACTTATTTACATAATTAAAGTCAAAAATTTGTTATCATAATTTTTTGTTTAGTAAAGAATAACACTCTCTTTAAATCCACTTATAAACATCACCAATCATGTGTTATAGGTTATACTAGACTAGAAATAGATATTAAAGAACAATAGAATTTAGTTTTGCATACCAATTTTCAAATCTAGGGGTTAAGTTAAGACCTACAATTTTTCAAACTCCTTATATAGTGGACAAGCAATAACTTTTTTTTGCTTAGGAAGGGTCCCATGGGGGAGTGCTTAAGCATTATTTTTGAGGAACAAAAGGTCCCATGAGAATTTTTTTGGCTACAAGATTATTTAGAATCATTTGATGGAAAATAGGAGCTCCTACTTTTGAGATTTCTAAATTTAAGCAAGTAAAAATGGGGTGGGGGTAGAAATAACCCCAACCTACAAGTATTTTTTGCCACATGTCAATCATCTCCTCTTTATTTTCCACCAAAAATAAATAATCCCTCCAAAAATATTAGAAGGAAATTGAAACAAAAAAATTATAGAAATAAAAAAAATGACTCATTTAAAACTAATTTTCACTATAAAATTCATGAGACCACAACTTCCTTAAATTTAGGAGCTTAAACTTTTAAGCTAAAATGCACTACAAAATTCATGGGACTACTAACCATTAAATATTCCTAAGATATCTTAAGAGCCTTAACTCTATTTTTCAGGAAGGTTCCCTCCAAGTGACCCCAACTTTTTAATTTAATAAACTCTAATAAATGATCTTATTTTGATCATGGTGCATATGTGGACAAGCAATAACTTTCTTTTACTAAAACAAATTCTAAGAGTTTAATAATGTCACTACTCTTACATAATTCACTAAGAATCTTTATATCATGTTGTTTTTACATTATTTGCTTATAAGATTCTTCAAAACATTGGTGATACTATTTCCCACCTTTCACTCAATTGTCTCTCAATATTGTAGTCCCTCACCCCACCTCTAAGATTTCCTCTTGTTTCTTCCTCTTATATTATGTCTAGCTCTTTCCATACTCTATCTTCTATTTCCCTCCCATATTCCTAGTCCTATTCCTTTCTCTCATCCTACTAGTGTCTCTAACCTTATCTACTTTTTATCCAACTAATAATACTCCTTTCACTCATAAAGGTCTTCGTTATGGAGAAATAACAAAGAAATAAAGGTCTCCTTTATGGAATAATTTTACAAGAGAAACTGAGGAAATGCGATTGGAAGGAGGAAAATATATTATCTCAATGAGTTCAACCCCACATGTGGTCAACTCCAAAAATCGTACATAGGGGCCAACATTTCTTGGAGAGCTAAAATTCTTATTGCTCAGTTGAGAAGCAACTCTCATCAACTCCATTGCACGAGACCAGGCATTGGAAGAGGCCAAAGGAGGTTTGGGGAGAGATAATTTGCGTGTTTTGCAATTCTGGGAAAGTGGAAACTGAACACCACTTTATTTTAGAATGTGAAGCATACAATGACAACAGGGACAAATTTGTGGATACTATATCCAATAGCTCTTGGCATAACCTATTCAGCGAGGAGTACATTGAGAAGTTAGGTGTTCTCATCATCAACTTGCACAAGAAAAGAACCAGTTATTGAAGTCAGCTTAAGTTGTCTAGTTGTCCCATAGGCTATGTTTAGCCTCGTAGACGTTAAATTTTTTATCTATCTATCTATCATCTTAATATTATTATATTTTCCTCTCTACCTTTGATTACACTTCCTGATTTTAGTGTAATCTTTTTGCATGTTATTCATCCATCGTCTTCATTCTCAAGCAATATAATTTTCTTACTCCAGAAAACCATATTCAGTGTGGCTTTGGCTTTGGCTTGATACACTTCACCAAGTTTCTATACTTCCTCACTCTAATGTCATGTCTACTAAGAAAACATTTTGTCGAACGAATTTTTATTCCCATAAATATTTTCTTTTTAAATGCCCAATGAAGGTAAACGAATCGAATCACAAAAGACAAACTCGGAAATGTAGCTTTTAGAATCATTAATTATTTGCATGTAAATATGAGTTTGACTATTATGCTTTTCAATTTATTTGATTGTGTCCAAGGATATAGTTAACAAGAGAATTAAAGATTTTTCTATCTAATTTTAGTTCTATTTCAACATGAAACAACACCTCCTTAAATGATGAATTGAAAAGTAAATGTGTCCAATGATTGTTGCTATTGATGGTGAACAATTTATAGCATAATAGTTAAATTCGTCTATGGATAATAACACATGGTACATGTTGAGGGTGCTAATGATGGGGCCAATTGTTCTAAAGTCAAAGTCCACAAATTTATACAAATACTTTTCCTTCACACAATCAATTCAACAACGTGGATTTTCATTTGTGCCTAAGCATATAGCTATTGACATGGATCAATATGATGTTGGTTATCCTTCACTATTTGAGAATGAAATAGATTATTCTAGAAAACATCTATCATTAGACTTTCCAATTGAAATTAATAATTATTACATCAACTCATATATTTAGCATATGTGTGCGCAAAGAAGTTGTTTGTACATAAAGTAATTTATAGGCTAACTTGTACATGGGCTAAGTTATTATGTATTAACTACTATTACAAATGGGCATGCGGTAACAACGAAGCCATTTTGTAGCCACCTAAAAGGTGTGGAGTTAAAATCTTCAATAAATAAATAAAGCAATGTATTGATCTATTTTTAGCATTTTAGTGCGTGTGTATAGGCTTGTTTGCACATGAACTGACGTTGTTTTGGACATAATTATATATGAACTATGTTGCAAATATAAGAGGCACTTTTGTCTATAAAAGCATGCATCCTATGTATATGTAAGTAAACAAAGAATTGAGATAGAGAGTCCATACCATGTAACAAATTTAGGAGAGCAAATGAGGTATTTTGAAAGTTGTACAGTTGTGTTTACTTACTTTCTGATATTTACACACAAGCTTTTCTAAGCAAGTTTATACGCTTGCATATTAAATCTCCATAATAGAAATTTGGTTCTTTGAATTCATATGCCTTTCAAGTGAAATTGTCATTTTAATGCAATGTGCAAATATTTATTGATTGATCATAATGCCTAACAAAGGAACAATTAATCAACATTTACTATTTGATAAGCCCAATCAATAAATAAAATAAAATATATATTATATGATGACAAAGAGGGAGGACCCTTTTTACAAACGAATTTTCTTTTTAAATCCCAGCAAATGTTAGAAAATCACAGCAGTAAATTTTAGCCTCAGTTTTAGCTGGGCACTCGTGCAAATCTAATGACCATTTACTGGAAATCATTTGCTGTATTTTGTGGAAACCATTCTTCAGCACAACTATGTTGACGAACAGCTTTGGCACTTTTACAATGCAATTTACTTTCTCTAACTTGTCAATGTCAATCCAAATTGCACCCAACTTTTTGTGTATCATATGGATTGTTGGAAACAGACGTGCCATTAAAACTTTGGGATTAAGCAGGAAAATGGTATCTGAGTCAGAAGTTGGGCTAGGACCATTTTTTTGTCGAGTATTGTCATTTTATAGAAAGGTAGACGTAAGGGAATCGTTCTTGAATTGTAAAGATTTGTACCTTGATAGCTATATCGGGATGTAATGCAGAACAACCTCCTTCAAATTTTAGCTCTTTATTCGGCAATGGAAACACTTGTCATTCTATCATATTGAATAAAAAATAAATAAAAAGTTCTTTTATAGTCTACAATATTGGTTATTTATTTTTGGGTTTACATATGCTGATAAACGGAATAAAAAAAGAAAGGGAAAGGTTGAAGTGTGTGTCTGTACATTATCCAAAATTGTCACTACAAGACGCATGTTAAAGTGTGACATTACCTAAAACAACCTCAACCCAACATTTGCGGCAGCAACTCTTTTCATGGACAATTCCAAGATGGGGCGGTGTACCTTTTTTCTTATAAAGACTGGGAAGAATAATAATAATGATAATAGGGAAAAGGATGTGAGTAAGTTTCAATGGTTGTGATAGCAATATAATATACGAATGTGTTTCGGAATGAAGGTTTGGAGAAGTCACGGATCCGATGAGATATTAAATTTGGTTTTATAAAAATTGGAATTGGAATTTGAAATTCCAATTCCACCTATTTGGGTGGAAGATGCATATGCCCATTTTGGGGAAAAATTGGAATTTCAAAATTCTAATTCCAGTTTTTTTGGATGGACACAAACTTGGAAGAAACAAAACTGGGAGTTAGATAATGTCAATTCCAGGCATATTCCAACTACCAAACGGGCATCCCTTGGTTGTAAAAAGCAACCAATCGTGTGTTGTCACATCGATTACACAAATATGAGTCTCTTTTATGCATAGCCACTGGTCTCAAATTTGTTTTGGGTTGTTTTGGACACCTTGGTAAAAAGCATGGTGATATGGCATCATATTTGATGAGGTGACCCTGAAACCTTAGTTATAAGCAGAGACTTGCCAAGTAAGCTGCTATGAAAAATTGGGAGTGACTTGGAATTTCCACGTAGGATTTTGAGAAGCATGAAGTTAGGGTCCTCAACTACTGAGTCCTCTCGCATAGTCACATTGTAGTTCAAACATACTTCAAGGAACTCATACAAAAAAAAATTTCAAACTCCCTCAAACTAAGCAGTCTACCAAAAAAATCAATTATAAGATTTATGGTTTTTGTTAGATAATGATAAATAATTATTATTATTATTTTTTTAAAAATAAAATTGAGTTTTCTTGAAAAGATAATTTCTAATTTCTTTAAAGGAATTAGTGTTTTCTTGGTATTTTTTATTTTAAAGATATTTTATGTATCTTTATTGCTTTGAAGACAAATTTAGTTAAAATAGCAATAGCTATAAATATTGTAATTATTCTCTAAGCAGTATGAATGTTTCATTGTTGTATGGTCATGGTCTTACCTCATTAATCTAAGTCATGTTTATTATTTTTATTTGTAATTAATATATTTAATTTTTGGATTTATGCTTCCACTTCCACTACAATTTGTATGAAAGCAATTATTTTTTCAAACACTTTTTTATTATTTTGTCTTGATTTTGTTGCATAAAATAGAAAAGGTTTTGAATGCAAGGTTTGAGGTGGATAAATTAAGGGGGAGAAAAACTTTGACCTATGAAAGCTCAAGATGCACAATTTATTAGTAAAACAAGCATTATACGAGGCATTGGTAGGAAAATTAAAGAAACATACAAATATGACTGATGAGGGCTAGGAAGATTTGGATACAAGAGCTCTTAGCACAATTCAATTGTGTTTAACAAATGAATTTCTTTTCAATACTGTCATAAGAAACAACAACATGATTATGCAGCAAAATGGAGAGTCTTTACATGGCAAATCCTTAACAAACTGAATATATTTGAAGAGGTAGTTGTATAATTTGCGAGCAAAGTAAGGGGTGAAAATTGTAGATAATTTAAATGTTTGAATATTCTTATTTGTCAATTCATTATTTATGGGTGTAAAAATCAAGGATAAAGATGACACAATCATACTATTACATGTTCATTATTGAATCCTAGAATCACTTAGTTACCTCTATTAGCTTTAACACAACTGAAACCCTTGAGTTTGATTTTATTGTGGAAATTTTGTTTGTCTGAAAATGTGCAAAGGAATTCTACTATATAGAAACCTTCATGCCAGAAGAAATGTTGGTTAGAGGTTGATCCACAAGAAAAGGGAAGAATTTGAGAGGTAAATCTAGATCTAAATCAAGAGGCAAAAAAGGGTAAGAGAAAATGTTGATACAATAATAAATCAAGGTATCTCAAGAAAGATTGTTGGAAAAGGAAATAAGAGAATGATGACTCCAACAAGGATAACTTTAAGAAACCCCCCTGGGAAAAAAAAGTGTAAAATTTTGGCGAATCCAAAATTATTTTGGTGCGAAAAAATTCATATCGAGGGCGATTTTTTTTTTCAAAGTAGGAAAAAATTTAATTTGTATACACAATTTTTTTCGTAGTGTATTAAAATTCCATAAAATCATGGCGAATAAAACATTTTTTGGGGGAAAAATATATATTTATTGAGGCAAATTTTTTAGTTTTCAAAACAAAAATGTAATATGGTAGGTGAATTATTCGCTTTAGAATGGAAAAAAATTAATTGTATTGGCTAATTTTTCGTTGGTTATGAGAAAAATATATATTTTGTTGGCGAATTTCAAGAGTCACGCATCTCGTGTGGGCCCTGGGGCCAAAACCAAATGGCAATTCATTAAACATCTAATTATTTCAACGTCCCGTCGAGTTAATATCACCTTTTTTGTTGCCAAGTTGTCCGTTGTCATTGCATATAATATGGATATCGTCGACACGTACCTTAAATCTATTATTTTATAACCGTGTAGTGGAATGAATTAATCGAGACCGTTGATTGATCATAGATCAACGACTAAAGTTTTATCTAGGGCCTAGTTTCATGAAAGAAATAGATTTCTGCAGGAAGTCTCCAGAATGGAGACACGTGGCAAGTCTGGAAAGGTAACTTGCAAGAAATGAATGTCTTGTCACCGAGAGTGACAGTGACATTCTTTAACTGTGATCCACGCATCACACACGGTTTCCAAATTATTACAAACGATATTACCAATTTCTGGCATGCATGCATTTATGGGAAAGATTTACATGGAGATATATGCATTTGTGGGAAAGATTTACATGGAGATATGAAAGATTAAGGACAATATATTTAAATTTCTCACACGCATGCATTTATTGGAAAGATTTACATTAAAGATTAAGGACAATGGATTAAATATGATTAAAGAAAGAATAATTAATTGTTATGTATCAATAAAGGACTATTTATAGACGATCTAGCTTCTTTCTTCTTCAATTTTCTTTTGGTAGATTAAGAGTCAGAGTTGTCGGTGGTTGAAATTATGCCTCTGGTTTTAAGGTTTAGGTTTTTAGGTCTTTAGGCTGTCGACAATTGGAGATGGACACTCAATTCCGTTTGAGATGCACATCCCCAAAGGAGCAGAAGTCCTTTTTGGGCAGCATCTCAGAAGAAACCCTCAATTCAGTTTGTAGGGAGGTTGGTATTTTTATAAATGCTTCTATGTTGATGGTATTGGGCCAAGAGTTCCTTGAGAATGTTGACAGATACCAGATCTACACGGATATTATGTCACAATTTTTTGCGTCTCTCCTCGACCTCAGAGAAGAGAAGGTCAAAATGCTGATGCTGCTAAGGAAGGTTTTTAAATAGAAATTTCGGGTGGATGTTGTCCCTGTTGTTGTTTTCATGGAATTGGGGGTGGGGATCCATTGGGAAAGAGATATACCCAAGCTGTTGGAGCCGGGAAAAAATGTGGTCTGACAACCCTTTCTATTGAACCTTAATGCAGAGCAACTAACGCGACACGGGAAATGGGTGCGACTTGGAAGGGATATTCTCCGCAAATGGTTTCTCCTTGATGAATTCAAGGACTACACATGGCTTGAAGAATTCTCAGAGATTTTCCTCTCTCAAAAATTCTACTCAGACGGAGGGGAAGATGAATATCCCTAGTTTACCCATTCCTGTCACCCTGACCCTATGGTCTGCCGCTGGTGTTTTGACATGCAAGTTCTGCTTTTTTGTTTTAGTTTTTATACCGATACTCATACCATCATAGCACTGGTCCGCTGCCAGTGCCCTATTAATAGTAGCAGTTTAGTTTTTTGGGGCTAGTAGTAAGTACCTAGAAAGTTGCAACCCCCTCATTTTTGCTTTAAAATTTTGGAGGGACTACAAAAATTATAAATTTTTAGGACATATTAATGGAAATTTTGCAACTTCATTTCAGTTTGCCTTTTGTGGATTTAATGATTTCAGTTTCATTACAATTTATTTTGCACTTAGCATCTTCTATGTTAAAATATCGATTCACATATTCTACTTCAATTGTATTTATCCAAATAAGGGTTGTTAACTCAATGATAGATAAAATGGAAAAAGTAGCCTGTCATTCTAAGAATCTTGACTTTCTTTTAAGATCAGAAGTGGATTTTATCCAAGGAATGCAATGCATAATCATAATATATACATATTATTTTGAATTCAATGCATAATCATAATCATAGTATATACAATCATATAGATACCACATTTTTTGGTTCTTTTGGATACAATCATACCACTGGCACTAGTCCACTGCCACTAACCTAGTAGGTTTTTCATTTTAGTCTACAATGTAATTTTATGAAAAAAATAATGAACATTTTGCAAGTTTGTTTCAATTTGTGTTTTATGTGTACACAAAATTATTCTTAGACTTCTTTGTGATTGCAATATTTTAATTAATTGCTTTATCTATGTATTAGACATTTAAGTATGTTTTAGACTTTCACTAGAAATAAGGATGGTATTAATATTAATATTGATAATTGAATTCAATGTTAAAGTTAGAGTTAAACATTACTCAATACATAATTAATTGTTAAATATTTATACAATTTTGAGTAATTAAACAATAAAATTTCAATTTTCACTGAAAATTGAAACAATTTAATTTTTTAGCTTATTAAAGTAAATAATTTAATTTCAGCATATCTGTATCAAATTGCTTCAATTTTTTTTCATAATATCATATTTTGTAATTATTTCATAAATTAAAGTTGATTTAAATCAATTATCAAAATTGAATTAAATTGCATATCTGTTATCAATATGTGAAATATAAAGTTATATTTTATCAAGTTATAAAGTTAATAACTTTTTTATTATAAAGTTTTAAAATAATTGATCATATATATAATATAATACTAAATTGATATATTTAATTCATTTAAATAAAAAATTTGAACTATTTAAAAAATGAAATTTAAAATAATAAATTACAAACTCAATGTAAAATTGTAAATTATTCAGTGTTCACTGTTTTAGAAATTTATAATTTAGTGTAAATAAAAAATAATTTAATTTAAATTTAATAAATTTACAGCGTATGGTGTATTTTGGGCCGAAGGGGAAATAAAACCCATTTTTTGCAAAAATCTTCCAGAATCATGACATGTGTCCACTCATGTCAGCGTCATTCAATGATGACATGTGATTAGTGACAAAACAAAAGTGAATGGGACCCGTCACACCTGACAGTGACTACCAACGACTGTTGGATGAACACAGATCAACAACGTACAGTGTATTTCAAGTCGAAAGGGAAATGAAACCCCTTTTTTGCAAACCTATTCTAGAATCATGACACATGTCCATTCACACAGTCAGTGTCATCCGATGATGATGTGTGAGGTGACTAGGTGACTAATACTATTGACAAGGCAAAAGTGGTTGGGTATGGGACTCGTGGCAACTGACAGTGATTACCAACGAATGTTGGATGAGCACAGATCAACGACCCAAGGTGTATTTCAGGCTGAAAGGGAAATGAAACCCCATTTTTGCAAACCTATTCTAAAATCATGACATGTGTCAACTCACACAATCGGTTTCATTCAATGATAATGTGTGAGGTGACTAGGTGACTACTAGTAGTGACAAGGAAAAAGTGAATGGAACACATGACAACTAACAGTGACTACCAACAACCTTTGGATGAGCATAGATCGATGGCCCAAGGTGCATTTCAGGATGAAAGGGAAATGAAAACCCATTTTTGCAAACCTAATATGGAATCAAGACAGTGTCCACTCACACGGTCAGTGTCATTCGATGATGACGTGTGAGGTGACAAGGTGACTACTAGTATTAAGTCTTGACAAGCCAAAAGTGAATGGGACACGCGACACCTGACTACCAACGACCGTTGGATGACCATAGATCAACGACCACAGGTGTATTTTGGGTTGATTTGGGGAACGATCGCCTCTTTTTGCAAATTTCCCCTGGGAACAAGGCATGTGTCATGATTTAACACTCAACTAAGTATAATTAAAATCTAAATTGGAGTAAAACTAAACAGTTAATAAATGTAATAACTAATAAGCTCACTTTCGGGACTCTAGTTGAATTTTTAATGTCAAATGATTAAGTGACACGTGTCATAGTGACATTAGATATCAATCTTCATAAAGAAGGATTAAAAGTTAACTCGAGTCAGGATTGTACAAATTTTTCCATTTTGGTTTTCAATCTAAGTTTTTCAGTTCTAAGTTCTAACTAGTATTGGAGATTCAGAAAGGGGTTACAGATTCTAGGTTGACAAATGCACTAGAGTATCTCAGCTCTCTTCCCACTCACAGTCTACACAAATTGAAATTTCGGGTAAAATCCTGAACACATCCCGCCTTTTTAGTTTTTCAAATCTTGTAGTTTATTGTTTTGATTGTAGAACTAGAATTAGGGTTTAATTTTGAATCACGCATGTCAGTAAATTGTAGCTGTGTAGAATTATTTAAATTTTTCTATGAGTAAATACCATTATACCATGATGGGAAAAATAAATACCAAGATTACGAGTAAAAGGAAAAGACAAGAGAGAAAGATAATAAACTTCCATAAACTGGTTAAAACATCAGGTTTCACTGATGAATTCCATGATATTTATGATCATGTTACCTATGGAAATAAGGGAATCATGGAAATCAGATTTGCACTTGAAAATAAGTGGAAAGATCTAATGAAGGAGACAAAATAGTATCCATTTAACATCATGGTAAAGGGAAAGGCCAATAAAATTGCATCGTGGGTTGTGTTATACACCAAAATTTGCACCCTATTAAACTCGTAAGTCTAATGATCTGGTATAACATGGGAATCACTTCCAGGTTGTGGAACCTTTGCTAACTGAATTAAAACCTCGAGATTCTAGGTTGGTTCCTCTTGGATAATCACCTATTTTTGCTCTTTAAACTTGAAAAGTAAACTTGGGAGGAAAGGGGATAGAAGGAGAACTGAAAAATTGAAAGCGAAACTTAATCTAAAAGGTGATACACCGAAAGAGACATGAATCACAATGCAATGACTAAGCACTAGCATGAAATCTTTGAGTCAAGACAAGCATATCTCCCTGAATAGGCTTGCAAAAAGTGTTTCATAGAGAGGTCTGAGATGAAAAGAGACTATTTAGGGATGTTGGAAATACAATATTGGGAAAGCAAGATACTGAGAGGTGGGGGGGTGAATCAGATCTTGAACTTTAATCACTTTAAAACAAACTGATCCACAATCATATAAATATGTAATCAATCTAACATCTAGTAGCATCCATGACAGTAAATGAATATTACAATACACAGAATTTGGTAACCCAGAAACCCAAATAGGTAAAACTAGTGTGGGGATGACACCCACAAATTCTTCACTACTGCAGCAATAAAGTGTGCTTGTTAGGGCTACAAGAGTTTGATTACAATATGCAATCTACCTGGTTAAAGGTCTTCCCGATTAAGAGCTTTAGATCATTACAATCTACCTTGTGAAAGGATTTCAATTTACAATAAAGTAAGCACTCTGCTAAGAGATTTAGAAAGGTCTGCTAGAACCACTCTGTTAAGAGATTTCACCTGATACACTTGTTAGAATGTCTCAAGATATGATCCTTCGATATGCACTCTGATGCTAATAATGGATCTCCTTGTAGACGTCCAAAATCATCCTTATATTAATTTAATTAATATTTCCATAACATTATAATTAATTTTAATTAATTATATTTGTTATATTCTTCTATCTATTTAATTAAATTTATTTAATTAAATACGATTCATGCTCCTAAGTATTTGAATCTAATTTAAATACTATTCTTTTAATGTATTAAATCTTATTTAATACATCACCCTCCATAAATCCCCTTTTAAATAAATTTCAAATTTATTTATTCCCCACATTTCTAATATTCTTCTAAACCACAATTAATTCAAATTAATTTGGATTAAATTTAATAAGACCTATTAATCCTACCTAGAAACCTATTCTATTCCTACTCTACACTACCTATTTCTCTTAATAAACCTACTTTCTCACTTAAACACACACTAATCACACTTAAAGTGTGATTCCTACACCTTTTAGCACTAATAGAGTGCTCCCACATGTGTGAGCAACTCCTCAAAAAGGAAGCCACCAA
>MU224884.1:2631234-2649447 GCA_018584345.1 Thuja plicata
ATCGGAGGTTGTGGTGAAAGTATTTGCTTTGGATTTCATTTTAAATATGCTAACCCTTTGAATCTTGTTTTCTAATGGTTAATCTTGGTGTTTGCATGTTTTAGTGTTGTTCCTTGCAGGTACACTTTTATCACATACACTTCTCTTTATAATACCTTTTCTAATCTTCTAATCTGATATGTCCTTACTCTGCTGCTCACTGCTCCTCTGCTCTTCTTGATCTATGCTTCTTATCAAAACAACTCTTCACACATCTCTCATGTATGTATGCACCTTCTCTCTATGCTCTCCAATCGCTCACACATAATTAGGGTAAGAATCAATCTTGTTATACTCTTCAAATCTGGGAAATAGATTTAGATAAATGATCAAAAATAAAACTTATGCCTCTTAGGCATTCCAATTTTCTGATTGGCTTCATGCCACGCATAGGATAAAACAATCAAATGCATAATTAAATTCTTAGAGAATATTAAATGCTTCACATATGTCACCCCAAAACACCCATAAGTCAGCCCAAACATACTACCTTAAAGTTTGTGTCATATCTGACATGTATGTCAAAAATGTCTTGCTCGACACTTAAGTCTCTAGCGCTCGGCACAAAACTGCCAGATAGCTTGGCATCTATGATCTGTTCTACTCGGCAATGACTTGTTGGGTAGCTCGACCTATACTATTTTAGCTCTGACGCAGTGATAGCCGACCAAAACTGCCTGAATAGATGACTAAGTGTGGACACTAAATGATCAACAAAAACTTAGATATTAACAATCTCCCCCTTTGATATTTAGTGGCAAAAACACTTATCATTTTGCTTACATCCACAAAAATTTCCTAAGTGCATATAGTACTCCCCCTTTGATTATACTCCATACTTAATAGATTTTCTACATAAGATACATGCCTTCAAAACATATTGTAACTTCGGCTCATCTGTTCCTTCCTTTCCTGATCCCCCCTTGTTTTTGTCACTAATTGCTGGTGGGGTTAGGTTATACTTATCCAAAAACTATTTATGAAGTTGTAGAATCAATGCAAATGAAGTGTCCCAACTACCTTTAACAAACTTCATAACTTCCAACTTAACTTCTAGCTCAGCTGCTAGACTTACCAAACTTTCTGCATTAGAGAGATGAGAGTCTCTCTTTATCAGTTCTCTGGCAGCTATGAGTTCTTTCTGCATAACCTCAAGATGAGGTATCAAATTAGCCTGAATCATAATCAATTTTACCCCGATTTGGCCATCTTCAGCCATAAGCTCGGCTAAACTCCTTTGTGTATGAGTTAACTTATTGAAATGAATGGAGCTAGAGCTAGCCTCCATGCTCAGTGAACTTGCAGTTGACTTCATATCCAGTTGCAATTTCTCAATTAATTGCTGATTTTCTTTGGTGAAGAAAGATTCATCACATAGTCTTTTGTACAAAGAAAATACATTGTTTGCAACTTCTAAAATTTCAATGAGAGAGGAAATTTCAACCTGTTGTGTAGCTATCTTTTTAGATATCTTTTCCAATACTTTGTTCTCAAACTTTCTCTCAGACCATTGCGTTAGTTTGTCATTTGTCTCAATATTATCACCAATCACCTTTTGTACAATGTGAACTAGCTGTTCTAGTATAGGTGCCTAGTCATTTACATCATCCATATCAAAAGCATTTACAAAAATATCTTTAATGTCATGTAGAACTTGCTTCTGCTTCTGTTCTCTCTTCATTTCTTCCTGTCTCTTCTTCCTCTTCAAAAGTTCTTGAAGGGTCTGAATCTGCTCGTATGACAAGTTCTTAGGATCCTATTTAGGAATCACAGTTACTTCATCTAATGTGACATTCAGTCCCGGTGACTTCTTCTTATGTAGCTTCCTCCTTTTTGGCTCAGGTGAGCTATCAACCGGCTCAGTTTCAATAATTTCCTTTCCTTTGTCAGTAAGCAATTCATTTGTTGACTTCATCTTAATCAAGATTTCCTGCTGGTCAAGTACATTCCCCATTTTTGGGTCCAATGGGGGTAGATGAAGCAGAGTGTGGTAGGTTTACCAACACTTGTATAGCCTCTTGTTCTTTAGGCTTGTCTCCAGTTGCTTCCATTTTGTCTCCACTGTTTAATAATATCTGAGCAACCTCTAGAATAGGTGGATTTTTAGTATTTACCTCTTGATCTTCTGGTTTCTCTTTCTTGGCTCCTTCTTCTTCATTTATCTCTTCATCGACCTTAGTAGCCTTGATAGGCAATTCAATAGTTGTGTCTTCCAGCTCATCCTGATCCTCGGCATCCACATTGCTAACATTGTCCAGTGTGGTGTCAATGGGACTATCCATTGTCAAGTCTGTAACTTTCTCATCACCTATTTCCTTTTGTGTTTCAGTTTATGTTTCTATTTGATCAGTGGTGATTTTCTCAGAATTTCCTTCATCTGTTTTCTTCTCTTTTGGAACTGCCAACCCAAAAATCTCTTTCCAAATTCGAGTACTTTGTTGTACTACTCCTTCAATATCATTCTTCAAAATAGCATAAGCTCTATATTTGGGTACAAACTTTTGCTTATATTGATCATCAAATTTTTCTTTCTGTTTCTTTGTCAATTGTGGGATGACTCTATCCAAAGTTGCTTCCCTAATTTTCCTTTCAGTCATCAATGCAAATTCCCATTTACTAGATAAGAAATCATAAAGTTCTATAGGGACATTATTCCCTATCTCTATAGGTGTCAATTCGAATGTACTCATCATATCTAATAGAGCTTCTTGTAACTTGACCTTATTCTCTATACTTTGCTTTTCATACTTGATAAATTTAAATCCAGATAACCCAGTTGAACTTATAATGTTCTTGCATACCTCATCAATGTCTATATGATGTTTGAATGATGTTGTAGGTATGTTTCTCAGCACATCAGTGTCTGTTTCCTCATCTTCTTCATCGATAAAAATTAATCTCCTTTTCCTTGGTCTTTTGGCAGAATTGCTCGGCACTGCCTTGGTCTTGACTTGTTTCTTTTTTGTTGAGCTACTCTCGGTAGAATTCTTACTTGTGTAGACTAATGTTCTCACCACAGGAGGTGAAATAGCTGATGCCCTAGTCCTTGGTTTATTTACAGCAGGAAGGGTATCATGAGGTTTAACTTTTCTTACTTTGGTTGCCTTGGAAACCATTGGTTGTTTCCCTTTCCCCTTAACAACTACATCCTCTTCAGACTCAACTTCTTCTTCTTCTTCTTCACTAGGTATGTCTTCTCCTTGTCCAGTAGTTAAGTGTAGAGAAGAATCCTCTGCTTCCTCATCACTTGCAATGCCAACCACCTTCTTCAAATTCTTGACAATTTTTTTCCTCTTTCTTTCCATGGTGCCAGCCTTAAGGTTCATAGAAATTTTGGCCTTGGCTTCTTCATAATTACCAAAATGTTTAGTAGTACTGTCAATTTCCTCTACTAGTAGTGATGTGATTGCTACAGATGTTTCATCTATGTTTACTTCATAAGGTAATGGCCTTAACCATGATACCCTAGGTACTACAGCCTGAACATAAGTGTAATCTATGTCAACTAGAAAATACACATCCTCATAATGTTGTTCCACTAGTG
This sequence comes from Thuja plicata, assembly GCA_018584345.1. Classification (NCBI taxonomy): domain Eukaryota; kingdom Viridiplantae; phylum Streptophyta; class Pinopsida; order Cupressales; family Cupressaceae; genus Thuja; species Thuja plicata. The sequence continues at coordinate 2,634,818 of MU224884.1, forward strand.
AACTAGGAATTCTACTTCTTAGTTTCATACTTTTCCCATCACATTATCAAAATTATACCTAACTTCTGAATCAGTACATTTATCTGTTGGGTGATAGGTCTATCTATTTTCCATACTATGTTTCCATAGGTAGGAAAAGTCTTTTGAACACAGAAAAATATGCATACAAGCAAGGATCTGAACTTACACACATAATTCTTTTCTTTCCTGATTGATGCAAGGTTCTTAGCAAGTTGTGTTAGCTGTAGCTCGGCCAGGTCGTATGTGTGATCCTTCTTGATGATCTTCCATGCTTGGTCTACTGTAATACAAACTATCCAGTCAGCTTGACTAATAGAACTTGTGAGCTATAACCCTCACAACAAAATCAAGGTCTATGTCTTCAATAGTGGAAATAGTCATTCCTCTCTTGTTCCATACGGATTTAGTGACCTTCTCTATATCTTCTTTACTCTGACATTTCATGGTACTTTTCCGGTTCATTGTAGGGTAACTAGTTACACGACATATGATATCCTTGGTAATCTTTACTGGTCCATTCTCCAACCAAATGCTCATATCATGTACCCTGCTAAGAACAATTTTGATCCATTCTTCCCTGAAATTTCTCAAAAACTCTAGGGCTCGAGTTAACCCTCGCTCGACTAGATGATTATGTTCAGGTTTTAGGGCTCCGTCTATACATAGTTTCCTGTAGGATTCCCTCAGCTTGTGGTCTCCAACTTCACTAAGTTTACACATGTAACATGCCCTAATATGATGAATCATGAGTACCTTTGGAGGGATTAAAGATAGGGCTCCAATCAGACCACCTTTGATCGCACTCTCAGGAATGGCTTGAAAGTTGTGAGGCACACAGGTGTCGCTCCTCACTAATTGAAATTCTATCAATTTCTTCTCCATTCCCTTAACTGGTGTAGATGAACTAGCGGCCATGATTTCATGATAAAGGGTTTCAAAGATGAAACAGAGTACCTCGACAACTGTCGAAGTTCACACTTTTGCTGAATAGCCGACGGGACACTATAAAATTCTTTGAAAATCTCTGCTGAAATCAAGTTCGCCAATGCTTCAACACTTCAATAAATCTCAAATCGCAAGGTGAAATGAATCATGAATGGTTCATTCCTTTATAGGCTTCGAGGTAGGTTTGCAATAAATGCTATGTCCGTTGGAGTTAGTGCAAAACAATTATCCTCGGCCGACTCAGATAATCTCTCGGTCGTAACCCAAACTAGCTCGACACATATGTTCACGAGCTCAGTCTTCGTATAATACTGATGCTCAGAACCTCTAGTGTTTAATTGAATTTGCTCGATACTTTATCTTTAAAATATGTCCTGATGCATCTTTTCATATGCAGATATGGACTTTGGCACAATATATGTTACGAACTGATGTAAGATATGAAATTCAAATATAGTTCCTTACGTACCTCTTCTACTTAGTTTGAGATTGTGTGATCACTTGATCCATTGGATTGGGTGACCTCAGCTTCAGTAGTTTCACTGCTGCTCGACCCTATTTTCCTTACCCATGTCTTTTTCATCTGTGCTCTAATTTCCTCAATAGTAGGAGCAGGTACTCTTTTCTTGCACTCTCTCTTAATATTACCAATTTTCAAACAACTAAAACAAACTAGGCTTCCATTCATCCAACTCTTAGATCTTCCTCTGAAATGTGTCTTTATGCAGTCTTCAGGTGCATGTCCATACTCTTCACAGTAATGACAACTTTTCCTTGTGTTATAATCCCAATTATAAGTGTTGCCTTTTCTTGTGTCTTTGATGTCCATTGATGTTTAGCATTAGATATGCAATCTTGTGCCTTATGTCCAAATATTTGACAATTGTAACAATATCCATTGATTCTTGATGTGGGAGGTGCATCATTTGTCTTAGCCCAACATTCATGTGCTTGATGTCCAAATTTTACAGTTAAAGCAATAACTATTGAACTTAGGTTTAGGATTGGACTTACCATTCTTTCTTCGACAAAAGTTTGCAGTGTGTCCTAGTTTTCCACAGTGGTGGCATACAAGTTTTTTTCTCCTTGTCTTTGTTTTCCTCTTTTCACCAGTCTTTGATGATTCTCCTTTCTAAGTAGATATCTTTGGTTCAGTGTGGCCTAATCCAGAAGAATCTTTTGGTCTCCTTGATGCTTCCATCAGATTCCCAAAATGAGTCAAGGCTTCATTAGGTTTATTCAACCTTTCATTTCGTTCTTTGTCAGATCTCAATTCATCTTTCAATTGACTATTCTCAGATCTCATATTCAAAATTTCCATGTCTTTCCTGCTGATCTCCTGATTTGAAAGTAGCAGTTGATTTTCCATGTCAACCTGATTGATTGTCATCATTTGCACATCATGTGTCCTTTCATCAAGTCTGACAATCATCATTCTTTTATCTTCTTCTACTATAGCTTTGTCATCTTCTGCTATAGCTTTGTCATCTTCAGCTTTCTTCTTTTGTTCCACTACTTCACATAGTCTTATTGTCTACATTTCTTGTTTTCTTTTCAAGTTCCTGACTTCTTCACACAGTACATTGTTCTTTTCTAGTAGATCTACAATTGCTGCATCGCTCTCAGTAGAATCTCCATTCTGAAATAGATTTGCATTGTCTTCTTCCTGATAATGAGTATCATTGATTTGTTTGGCCAAATCTTTCCTAGATGTCAGTGACTTCCTCAATTCTTGTCTAGCTATCTCAAGCTGATGTAAAGCTAGCTGAATTTCAATCTTTTGATTCTCAATGACTTTACCCAATCTGTAAATCTCCATCTCCAGATCTATACTCTCAAGATGATTAAAACCTTTTGTAGGAGAACAAAGCTCTGATACCAATTGTTGGAAATACAATATTGGGAAAGCAAGATACTGAAGGGGGGGGGGGGGGGGGGGGAACNGGTGAATCAAATCTTGAACTATAATCACTTTAAAACAAACTGATCCACAATCATATAAATATGTAATCAATCTAACATGTATTAGCATCCATAATAGTAAATGAATAACACAATACACAGAATTTGGTAACCCAGAAACCCAAATAGGTAAAAATGGGGTGGGGATGACACCCACAAATTCTTCACTACTGCAGCAATAAAGTGTGCCTGTTAGGACTACAAGAGTTTGATTACAATATGTAATCTACCTGGTTAAAGGTCTTCCTAGTTAAGAGCTTTAGATCATTACAATCTACCTTGTGAAAGGATTTCAACATACAATAAAGTAAGCACTCCGCTAAGAGATTTAGAAAGGTCTGCTAGAACCACTCTGTCAAGAGATTTCACCTGATACACTTGTTATAATGTCTCAAGATATGATCCTTTGGTATGCACTCTAATGTTGATAATGAATCTCCTCTTTATAATACCTTTTCTGATCTTCTAATCTAATATGTCCTTACTCTACTTCTCACTGCTCTTCTGCTCTACTAGATTTATGCTTCTTATCAAAACAACTCTTGACACATCTCTCATTTATGTATGAACCTTCTCTCTATGCTCTCCAATCTCTCACACATAATTAGGGTAAGAAGCAATCTTATTATACTCTTCGAATCTGGTGAATAGATCTAGATCAACGATCAAAAATAAAACTTATGCCTCCTAGGCATTCCAATTTTCTGATTGGCTTCATGCCACGCATAGGATAAAAAAATTAAATGTGTAATTAACTCTGTAGAGAATATTAAATGCTTCACATATGTCAGCCCAAAACACCCATAAGTCAGCCCAAACATATTACCTTAAAGTTTGTTTCATATCTGACATGTATGTCAAAACTGTCTTGCTCAGCACTTAAGTCTCTAGCGCTCGGCACGGAACTGTCGGATTGCTCGACATCTATGATTTGTTTTGCTCGGCAACAACTTGTCAGGTAGCTTGGCCTATACTATTTTAGCTTAGCCGCAGTGGTAGCCGACCAAAATTGCCTAAATAGATGACTAAGTGTGGACACTAAATGATCAACAAAAACTTAGAGATTAACAAGGGAAAGAAAAGATTTCACAAAAAATAGCTTTTCCAATAAATAGACACAGACTATGCCTGCAAACAAACATTCACTCCAACAAATAGGCACAGAAATGAGACAAAATGATAGGGGATGAATAAAATCCACAAGATCATCTATATCAATCATCCATAATAGTTCACACAGATGCAAAAAGAAAGAGGGCTCAAGAACTCCAATATTTCTCCAATATTAGCCACTATATTATGCTTCAATAAGAGAAATACATACAAGAAAATCCAGGGACAGAGAAAATGTCACAAAGAGTCTTTGCATAATATGAATCTCAATGTGAAATTACAAACACATGAAAACTTGGGGCAGAGAGAATACCATAGAAATTCTTGCATAAGCTTGGAAAAACTAGCTACAAAAGCTCTGAAAACTACTTATATACAACCTCCTCCACCACATAGGCTCAAGATTCAATCCATTTGATCAGATCAAGGAAGAATTAGGGTTATAATAGATATTCATTAAACCATCAAAAACCCTAAAAAAATTCATGTTTGTCCATTAATGCACTCTAGAAATATCTCAGATGATCAGATTAGCCTCGAAGATATCTCATATCGCCATAAATTCAAGAAGACAGATGAGCTCAATCCATCTACCCTCTCTGCAATTTGGAACACGTCACCACCTTGAAACTCTGAGATAAGATTTGAATATTTGAATTTAAATGCAAATGCTCACAAGTGGCACGAAAATACCCAATCAATGGCCCAGGTTTGAGTCTTTATCAACTTTAAAACACAACCATCGATTTGACTTAAGTCACCCACAAGCTCAGGATCAAATCTCCCACATGGCACACAGGCGCAATGCCTTGAACATTTTCTTCCTTCATCTTGGCCTTTGAGGCTTAACACCTACCGTCAGATCTATCTTGACTTGCTTTACCTTTATCTTATCTTTGGCGCTGACTTCGTGACATGGCAAGCTGTCACAATGGCTCAAAGACTATTTGTCATGCATCTTGGTATTAAGGCATAACGCCCACCACACGATCAAAAGGAACTTGCTCAGAGATTAAAATCTCATAGACAGGCCCAGGTTCTGACAACCTGTCACGCGTCAACATAGTGCAATGCCTTAAACATTAGATCTTGATCATCTTGGATTTAATTCATAACGCCCACCGCATGATCAAAAGGAACTTTCTCAGAGATTAACTTCCCGTAGAAGGGCCCAAGTTCTGACAACCTGCCATGCGTCAACACGGTGCAATGCCTTGAACATTAGATCTCGAGCATCTTGGCTTTAAGTCATAACACCCACTGTAGGATGAAGATCAACTAAACCAGACATTAAATCAACCCTTATCATCAAAACTATAGGCCCCACTTGACCGGGAAGGACATGTGTCATTGTGTCGCAATGGCTCAAAGATTAAAAATGTTCATCTTGGTCATCGAGGGAAAGTGTTAACTGCACGATACATTGAAACATGATCATAGTTTAACAAGTCACATACCTTGAAGAAAGGTGACCCCATAGTCCACGTGGCATGATGATGCAATGCCTTGAATAAAATTTGTGTTTGATCTGGTGATAAAGGCTTTGTGATGACCATCAATCTAATTCGTCTGACCCTATGCCTTAACTCATCTTTAACCCCGTGCATTGAATTCCTTTGTATCTCCAAGTCAATGAATACCGGCTTTAACTTTGAGTTTATCACGAGATTAGGAGACAACTGTAAGATCGAATCTCAATCGACATCCTACGCGTGATCTTTGAATGGAATGGCCTAACTCAAATTTATCTAGCGACTTGGTTCCAACCATAGATCCTTTTCCCAATCAACGACCATGATCTTTTCTCAGCAAACCTGACTTAACTTTGAGCTACCCATGCTTGACTCTGATCAAATCTAGAGACTTGGAGACTAAAGCAAACTCCAAGTCGTTGAATGAATTCTTAACCCCTGAGTTTATTTGGAGACTGCACGACAACCACAAGATTTTAACATGATCGACAACTACCCTTAATCTCTAGATGTTTTATGAATTTGACTTTAATTGTGAGATCCAATGCCAACCGCTTGATAAAAAATGCATCCACGATCTACGCTTGATCTCCAGATCATAAGAGCATATTCTTTTCCTTTACGAGATCAGGAGATAAAGGTTGCACCAAGTCGCTGAATGAATAATAATATTCCCTCCTGATTGTGAGGTTAAGAGATAGACATAAGAGGTTAAAGCGCACATGGAAATAAGAACTTAAGTGGCACAGAAAAGTAACTCAAAATTAGAATGGGCCACCAAAGAACTAGGGTTTAAGGGCCTTCCTTAGGGTTTTCAAGACATGAACAAGGGTTTAAACCAGCCTTATAAATATGCAGAGAGCAAGACAAAGACCAGGAATCTTGACATAAACCATACAAGATGGGATCTACCCTTGTGAGAGCCTCATTTACTTCACTTGTAGCCAAAATTGGACAGGATGGGAAATTTGGGTAACATTTTTTGTGATTTCTACTAGATGTTAGCCTGCTAGACATATAAAACCAGTGACCTTATGACATTCCATTGGGAAAGGAGTTTGTATTAAGCACAAAAGAGACTTCTGGGAAGTAGGAGGACTGAAACTGGGAGGAGGAAACAATGAACCAAAACAAGAAAAGAGCTATACACAAGCATAAACAACTAACTGTGCACAAGCACTTTGAGGAAAGCAGGAAAAACTAACCTAACCTAAACTAACCATCTTAGAAAACTGGTCAAACAAAATGATTCACTAGATGGTTAAAATAGCTACCATTCCTCATCAATATGTTTTGTATAAAATGCATAAGTATAGCCAACAAGACATGAGGCACATAAAAGTATGTCAGAAAATATAGAATTGCCTCTTGAAAAATGGGATCAAACTCACTCACCTCAAATAGATCATATGAGGACGTTTCATTAAACTCCTCTTGGCCCAAGTATCTGATGGGGAAACCTCTTGAAAGTCTAAAATTAGCACTCTCCTTGATGGTTTCTTTTTTATGATTTGCATTCAAATATTGAGAGTTAATCTGCACCATAGGCAATCTTGTCAACTTATTCTCCACGGTCAGAGGATCATTATCCTCAATAAAACAAGCAGAGATCTCTTCACAACTATCAATTCTCTGAAGGTCTGGAGTTGGTTCCAACTTATGTTCATGCATAGAATCCTTAGGAAGAGAGAAATCCAATACTAGGCCTTCCTTAATAGGCACATCACATCGAACCTCTACTCTAGGGAATAGGGATTCATCATTTAATTTGTCACAAAAAACCTCTATGATGTTGGAAAAATAATAATTTTCAAGTTTTTGGTCCATGTTCTTTTCTTGGAAAACCTCTTTTATAGCTATAGGCTCATGAATTGATATATCACCAGGGTCTACTCCCTCTAGCTGTTGCAAAATTGTAGATGTGGTGATGACCCTATCTTTCTCATCATGCTCAACAAAACTAGGCAGCTCATCAAACAAGAACATAACATCTAACTCTTTGTCACTTCCTTGATGACGGATACCTTTCTGATCTAATTGGCCTTCAGCCATAGATAATGGCATGTCTTCCTCACTTTCAACAAAAAAGGGGAGCTCATTGAATAAATCAAACACGAGTTTGGGTTGAGCATCACTTTCCATTTCTATGCCTTTTTGTCCTAACCTGTCACAATCATCACTCATCACAAACACTTCTGATTTTTCCTCTTCTTCATCACATGAAGGCTCATCTACCATGATTCCTTTCTCTGATGTTTCACTGGTAGTCTTGAAAAGACTTGGAATCTGAAAGCCATAATGCTGAGTCCATGAAGGTTGCCATGGAATTTTGGCATCCAGAGAGACTTGAAGGATCTCTTGGGATATAAAAATCTCTTGAAAGGATTTCTCTTATAGAGTGGTGGTTTGTAACTCCTTAGATATAGTGTTTTGCAAAGGGTGATGATGCTTGAAAATTGAGATTTCAAATCTAGATTTTTCAAAGGAAGTCTTACGGGGCAGACCCCTTTTAAAGCTTGGAAAATTGATGACCCTATCATTTTTTTGTTCCTCACTTGCAACCAGCCCTGTATCAATATAATCCTCAGGTTGTTGTTGATCACAACAAGGTTGCAATTGTTCTATAACAAGTTCTTATGCTAGAAGAATGTCACTGAAAATTGGAAATGAATGCTCTATAAGTTTTTCATTTATAGGCTCTTGGAACATGGGAGCACTCCAACTTGGAATTCTAAACTCATGAGATTTAGGAGACTCACCTTGCCCAAAAAACTTGAAGCTTGGAACCTTATACTCAAGAGCCCTTTGTTCAACAATTTTTTATCTTAGTTCTACTTTCTTGACAACAATTTGGCGATCAAGCTCTTCTTCCCATTGGTTCCTTTGCTTCTCATCACCTAGAGTCTTTTCCACTTGGTTGGAAAATAAATCATGCTCATACCTTTGAGATTCAATCCTCTTCTCGTGAGGATAAGCTTGGTGAGAGTGTTCCTCAGATTGCTCAAAAAATTGGTTAGGGGTGGGTGGTTGGTAAGCATGAAGAGCATGCTACTCCTAACTTTCTTGTTGTTTCTTTTGTGCCCATGATGCTTCCCATTGGAGAGCATGTTTTTAAGTTTGTGCACAAACATATTTTTCTATATTAAGATAGTTTATCAACATATACAATTAAGGAGCTGAGTTCAAAATCTGTAAAAATACTATTCACAACCCCCATAACATATACAGTTACAAAATTGGGGGAGTGATATAAAACATTTCTATAACCTACACTATTCAGAGTATAAAAGTTGGATTACTAGATCATTATGTCTATCGGGTTACAAAAAGGAAACATGTGTATTCATATCTGAAGACTATTCCCATCTAGTATTATGGTTGGTAGTGTCCTTTGGGACCCATGGATTTTCAACCTGTGTAGTTTCTTGTACATTTGCTACTTCTGGATCCCATCTTGTGAGCTCCCCCTGCACATTATGAGTGGCAAGAACATCCACGTGTTCCCTGGAATCTAGATGGAATTTGTTCAGAAGATTGTTCAGGTCCTCCAATTCAGTAGGAGCAAGAAAGCTTTGATAGTCAGAAACATACTGAGCAAACTGCACCTCATCTTTGTGTATCATCAGACTGCCCTCCTTTATCAACATCATGAACTTACTCTTTATGATATTGAGAACCATAGACACCTGTTTCATATTATGAAAATGAAGGAGTTGAAGATTAAAATCAGCAAGTTTCCTTTTCTCCATCTGAAAAACCTCTATGTTCTTGTCCTTCCAAAGGGTCCATAGAACTTCATTTGTCAGTGCAAACCACAATCTATTAAGTTTAGAATCAAACATTTCTACACAACCATAAAAAATTTCACTCCAAGAAATGTTAGGTTTACAGTTCCAAAGACAAGGAGAACCAAGAAAAATAGACCAAACCTTGCGTGCATAAAGACATTCAAAGAATAGATGCTCAAAAGTTTCAACAGAGTTACACAAACTGCAAATGAAAGGAGTTAAACCTATAGAAGACAATACATGACCCACAACAAGCTTTTTTATCATAAGCAGCCACCTAAAACAAACCTTTTTAGGTTCATATTTACCCTTCCAAAAATGTTCAAAACAAAATTGCTAATTAGAAAAGGGATTAACATGCCCCCAGCACTAAGACACACGTGTGCTGATAAAGGATTCCTTTTTTATAGTGTGATACAATTGTTTAGTAGAGATAGCAGATAACAGATTTCCATCAATCCATTTACAATTATTAAGAAATGAAGCAGAATCAATAATGTCTCCTTTAATTGTGCCATTTATGGCCTTCTTGATGAGAGTATAAGTTTTCTTCTGAGTGGCAAAAATACTGAATTTGTAACTAATGAACTCCCATGACCCTAGGTGCCCATCCATCAAGATGTCTTGTATTACAAAGATCCCTTTCAAATTCCAAAGTTTTGCAGAGCAACTTTGGGTAAGAGCCAAAAGTTTACCATTATAACACAGCCCCCACCAATAGATCTATCACCAACAGAATAGAAAGGAGGAACACCCATAGCTCCCCTCTCTGGAATGAAATCTCTCACCTGAACCCAAGCTTTCCAGAAAGATTGAAAATTTTTAGAGCCAAACAATTTCATTCTGTAATCTCCCATAACTATGTCACAGAATGGAACATTCTTCCATTGTTTCCCTTTTCTGATAATAGATCTTTCAATATTATTTCTAATAAGAACTTTCCAAGGTTAATTACCCCAAAAAAATTTAATAATCCATTTAGCTGCCAGAGGAATGCCATGGACTTTAATGTCCTTCAGTCCCAACCCTCCATGTCTTCTTTCCTGATAACACCATTCCCATTTCACATAGTGTCTTTTCCTATTGCCTTTCCCATCAGACCATAAGAAGTCCCTAAGGATCCTTTCTAGCATAATAGCATGAGAATTTTCAAACATCCATGTCGAGGCATAGTAGATGTGATGAGAAGAAAGAACTTTTTAAACAATTTGTATCCTACCAGGAATAGATAGTGAATGAGTCTACTGTTGGTCGTATTTCCTATTTTTTGCTGGTTCTCCTCGCTCCTTGTCTTGCCCTCTGCAAAATTTCAAGTTTTCATGTCTTAACCTTGCTAAAATTGCAAAAACCCTGAAAAACCCTAAATATCCAAGTGTTAAACAATGAATTTTAAACCCTAGACCATGTCATATGTTTCACTGTTGCTTTTTCAATCACTAAAGGCATGTGTTTTAAAGTTAAGTCGCCTCGTCGCATTACCCTGACTGAATATTCCAAGGCTCTTCCCGACTTTTCTTTTCCTTTGTGTCGCATGGTCTCGATATAAATCATAATATTCCTTCAGTGTTTCGAGACTCAACGATTTCTTTTAGTCGGGTTCTCGCAAGAACTTCATGTTATAAGCTTTATAAAAGATGGGACCCACTGCTCAGTCAGGTGATCACAGGAGAAATCAACAGTTATGAAAAAGGTTATCAGACTTCGCGATTACTTCATGTCACGTTGTCACCGGATCAGGCCAAAGCTCACGGTTAAGTTTTCCTTCAGTCGCGTGGTCTCGGAACAAAATGGCGGTTAACAGTTAGCAGCTCAGACTACACGACTAACCGTTTGAGGTTTGCGGCATGACTCAGTCGGGATGTCGCCAAAATAGGAAAAATGTTTTAGTTTCCCCTTGTGCATCGAGTAAACCAATGAGCAAGTGACATCTGTCATAATGTAAGTGGGTTGTCGGGAGGTCGCCAGAAAGAAGAAAAGGATTAAGCGACTTAGAGGCTAAGCTGCTTTGCCCTTTGTCGCGGTGTCTGAGAAAGATTTAAGGACATGAAGAAATATTAAGTGATTAAATGATTTCCGTCAGATGAAAGAGTCAGAAGATCCAACGATAGTCGCAAAGTCTAAAAAGAAAAGTGCCCCAGGGAAAAAGTCCTCCCAACTTAGCGATTAAGGTATGTCGCGCAGTCACTATGAGTAAAGAAAAGGCATAGATAACCTATTAAGGAAAAGTTAAATCAATCTCCTGACTGGGCGACTAAAGGTTGTCGCATGGTCTTGAAAAAGAGTATAAGCATTCAGTGACATGGCGATAACTGAAAAGGTTAATGATAACGGCTAGTCGCCAGGTCTCGGAAGGAAAGATGAGTTAAAGCTAACTGCTCGCGACTTTGATTTCTGTTGGGTCGCGTGATCGCTTGATGGTCACTCAGGTCAGCCAGAGTTAAGAAATACATTTTCGCCAGGTCTCGAGATGGAACTATGGTTAAGAACAAACGCCCGCGACAAAGAGACTTAATGCAGTCGTGTGGTCGCCTGATCACAAGATCTAAAAATGACGGCAGTTTCTTAATGTGACAGAGCAAATCTCTCGGCAGCCAATCAGAGGCTTGAATTTTGATTACAGTGCAAAAAGGGTAGCTAAGATGTATGACACATAGTGAATCAAATTGTGAAATGTCAGCTCTCTTAAACGTTTTATCATTGCTCTGAGGATTCATATTTGAAAATTTGATTTCCTGTCAACTTCGTGCAACTACGGCTAGGTTTTTCAAAGTTCATAGCATGCTGAATTAATGGCAGAACTGATGTTTCTGAATTATAAGCTGTGTACTCTGAATGATGGCTATAAGGAGTTGATAGTGCACTCTTTCCCATTCACTGTGCTTTCAAGTTTTCTGAGCCAAGTTGCTAGGTTTTCAGAGGAGAGAGATATTTTGAGCAGTTGCAGTGTATCCAGAAGTGATCAGAAGTTCTAAATTGCAGAGGATTGTGCTCAGAGCAGTTGGCTGATATTGGAGATTAGATTTGTTTCAATATTGGTTAAAGGAAAGAAATTCAAGGTGTTGCAGAGATGAGTAGAGCTGTGAGCGTCGCTTCAACAAGTGGAGGCAGTGGAGAAGAACAGAAAGGAAAACTGAGTTACTCTGATGAGTTTCTCTAGCTTCTGCCAGGTTCAACGCAGAGCAAGAAGGCCGATGCTAGTGTCCTTCTAGACGATTACAAAAATATCCAAGATGCTGTGACCCCAGGCACAACAGGTTACTCTCTTTTCACATACTTCTATAAGAATTCTGATAAGCCCATTCCTATTTCAAACCCTTGGACATGTGGTGTGGCTAGGTTATTAGTTCCTGATGTGTTCTTAGATGTTGACCTATTTCTTGACCTGACAAATCACTATGATGCCCTCACAAAGACCATTAAAAGGGATGATGGCACTGCCTTGTTGATTTTAAACAGAAACTCATTTATGCAAGCCTTTGGTTTATTCAGCACCATGTCTAAAAGAATTGACATGACAAGGCAAGAAAAAAGATATAGTTCTAAGCCTGGAATTGCAAAAGGCTTGTTACAAAAGCATATGTTGAAAGAACTAAAAAATTATTTAGGTCCTATGGTAGAGCCCTATCCATATTATTTCAAGGATCTACTCTTCTACATCAAGTACAATGCTTATGCCCTATGTAGAGTGTTGGGGATTGATGGAGATGCAGAGAGAATCAGCTCTGGTATCTTAATGATGGTTTTAGACCTGCAAGAGGTACATTCAAGCACCAGTTATGATTATATTCAGCATATAATCGATGAAATGCATGAGGGTTTTGTGGCAACACAGAAGAAATTAAAGAACCCTATGGAGAAGGAGCCAAAATTCTTGCATTATTCAGTCCTGATGCACCTTCTCTTGTATTTTAATTTTGCAATCATGGATCCCCACAACTTATCCCCTCAGAGATTCCATCAGGCACAACCAAATCCTATCCAGTTCTGGGTTAGGGTTTGGAACTATACTTCCAGGGATTGTGATTTTTGTTCATTCCAAAATTGGATTGTATATCCAATTGTGCAGAGTTTAGGGACAAGCAGGACTAGAGTCCCATTGAAGATTATACAATTGCTTAGGCCCTACCATTATAAAGAAAATTGATCTGGAAACCATAACTGGGGTGACTTTTTCTTGGAAGAGAATTTCACCATAATCAGAGTATATGGGTGTATTCATCCACCCCATATATTACCTTATCATGTGCCTATGAGAGTTGTTTCTATGGAATTCATTTGGCAGTTGATGTTAAATGACAATGAGCACTTTGCACCACATAAAAAGGGACTATAACCCCTAGGCAATTTAAGATTGCAAATTTTACAATTGGTAAAAATGCCATAGATGAAGTAGGTCAATGGTTGGAAAATTTTAGAATGGGGGAAACCCCTTACAGATATATTGACCCAGAGGGCTTCATGGCAGGGGTTAGGAAGCTATACACTCCTACTATCCCTAATACCAATGTGCATTGTGAATGTATAGAGGAAGATTCAACAAGAAATCTTTTGGATGAGGATGACATTCATGTGAGAAGATTGAGAATTCAGGAGCTGCTGAAGTTGCAGACACAAATCAGAAGAAATAGATTATCATTTGGGGGTTTTTACCCTGATCTCTCCTATTTTGATAGGATTAAAGCTATGATTGACAACTACTATGTACTAGTAGAATAGTTGGATACGGTGCTAGATAAGAAAGGTGCTCAATCACCTGAACACTCTGAGTCATAAGAAGAGAGTGGTGATGATAGTGATTATGCACGTCCTTCTGTACTTCCTCTACATCAACAAGCCCCAGAGCAAGAAATGGCTGAGATCCCATAGTTGTAGGGGGCAGAACAACACATTATTGATCTAACAGTTGCAACATAGCCTGATGATGTGGAAGAGCCTGCAACAAAGAGGCAAAAGTTGGAATTAGGTCAGCCTTCAGTTGAAGGGCAAAGTAAGAAAAAGGATAAGGCTAAAGCCTTAGTACCAGGCACCAGGTTATATGATCATAACCTGAGAAAAGCAATCAGGGAAGGAAAAAAGCAAAGGCCTGACCTAGAAGATGAGGTAGAGATACCACTTAGGGCCTGTGTAGACGAAAGATTGCTTAATCAGCAGAAATTCCTGGATGATGACAACTTTGTGAAGACAGAGGAATTTAAAGACTTCCTCAGGTGGCACAAAGCAGAGCAGCTAAAGTCCCAATTACTTGTGGATGGGAAAGAAACAATTACCAATGAAGCTCTTGTGGCCCTACAAAATTATGATCCTGAGATTGAGGACATCTCTCCTGAGG
>MU224884.1:2651892-2662229 GCA_018584345.1 Thuja plicata
AAATGAAGAAGGACCTTATCCAGTCCTTAGCAATTAGGCTTTTCTTGTCTCTGAATCAGTATTAGAAGATACAGTATTCAAATAGACATTTCAAGCATTGTGGTTCATACAAGAAAAATCCCTAACATCTACCATTTAATGTGCTTTTTATTAATTTTTTCATAGACCCAATCCCACATGTTACCAAAATTGGGCTCCACGGAGAAAGGTATACCAAGATTTCTAACAATTTTGTTGGGCCCAGCCCATTTCCATCCTTTATCTGTTAGCCAAATAGGGGGATCATTTGACCAACTCAATACAGTGGACTTATGAGGAGAAACTTTAGAGCCCGATGCTTTGTAGAGGAAATTAATCCTTTCAACAATAATATCAAATTTTCCTTTTGATATACCTATAAACACTATTGTATCATTCACAAATTGAACATTAATTAATTCTTGATTATTGGGGAGAGAAATGCCTTTTATAGGTGGACCCATACTTTGTTACCCTAGGATATAATACATGACATCTGTAGCAATAAAAAACAATGAAGGGGAAATTGGGCACCCTTGTCTAATAGATCTCTGGAGCCTTATAGGATCAGATAGGGACCCATTAACATCAATGACTGTGGATGAATCTTTAAATAAAATGGCAATCCATTTGCAATAGAAATCTAGGAAGCCAAAGGCTTTTAGCATTCCAAGCACAAATTCCTATTCTACACTGTCATATGCTTTTTCAAAATCTAGCAACACCATAGCAACCTCATGTCCACAAACTCTAGCCAAGTGTATTGCTTCCCAAGTGGTAACTAGGTTATCCAAAATGTACCTTCCTTGAATAAATCTAGTTTGTCTATAAGAGATGAATTTGCTCAGTAACGAATCTATTCTCCTAGCTAGGACTTTAGCCAGAATTTTGTATTAGAGGTTCAAAAGAGTGATAGGCCTCCAATTTTTCACAAGAGTTTTGTCTCTGTTTTTGGGTAATAGTTTGACAACCCCTTTGTTAATGAAAACTCCTAGAGATCCTTTATTGCATGCCTCTTCATAATCATTCAAAATTTCAAGCCCTACCCAATCTTTATTCCTTTTGTAGAATTCAATAGGGAGTCCATCCAATCCTGGTGCTTTTCCATTGGCAAAGGACTCAATGGCTGCATTGATTTCCTCAAGAGAGATAGGCTTACTAAGAAATGACTTGTCATGTTCTGTGAGTTTCTTGGGAATAAGTTTGAGGCAGTTTCTTAATGCTTCTTTACTGTCATTAGAAAACTGTGATGTAAACAGATCACTGTAGAACTAGTGAAAGGCACTCTTGACGACTTTTGGATCATTAGTGATCCCAACCTCCACTTGAATTTCTTTGATCAATTCCATCCTTTGTTTATCTCTAATGACATTGAAAAAGTATCCAGATCCTTTATCTCCCTCATTAATCCAATTCATTCTGGCTCTAATTTTTTGTCCTTATGTCTTATATCTCTAAATAAGTCTCAAATTATGTTTAGTGTTAGCTAATTGAACTTCCATTGTAGAATCATTGTCTTTACTCTGAAGATCTTTCTCTATGTTGTTCAACTTATTTTTCCAAAAGGATTCTTCTCTATTTCTATCCATTGCAATTTTCTTACTAATAATTTAAAAAATACTCTTCCATGACTCCACCATCAATTCCCACAGCATAATAGCATATGCTAGAGGATTATAAAGATTTTTCAGGTTGGTGACCATTTAAATAGCATCTACATTATCAGAGTCATCAATTAGTGTAACATTGAGTTTAAAGGAATTACATCTCTTTTTATCAATTCCAGAGTTTACACTTCTTTCAAATTTAATGCAGGATTGAATAGGTGAATGATCTGAAATAGAGGTAAGGCAGACCACCACTTGAGCATGACTACCTTCTGGGATAAATGAGAAGGAAGATACATCCCCATAAAATCTATCAAGTCTACAATATACTCTTTGTTTACCTTTTTGGTTGTTGCACCATGTGAACCAGATATCCTGGAATTTTTATGCTTATATTCCATGGGGTTAAGAAGATTAAATTTTCTTTTGAACTTATGCCAAAAAAATAACTCATTACCCTTCCATACATGGTCCAACCCTCCCATTTTATCTGCCCTGTGCTCTACCATATTCAAGTCCCCTACAAAAATCTAAGGGTAGTTGGTACGATGCAGAAAACACCATTCCCAAAGCTCTGCTCTCTCTCTATAACTGTTAGCAACATAAACATTACATATCCCGAACACCTCTTGATCACATTTAAAGGTCACCCAAATAATTCTCTGGTAAGGTGAGCACCCATGAATTTCAATCAACTCATATCATTTAGGGTTCATGAGAATAGCCACTCCTCCTTTACTCCTCTCATGGTTTGAGTGAAAGCCAATTGCTTTGTCCCAAAGAAACTGCAAAAAGAAAGAGGGCTCAAGAACTCCAAGATTTCTCCAATATTAGCCACTATATTATGCTTCAATAAGAGAAATACATACAAGAAAATCAAGGGATGGAGAAAATGTCACAAAGAGTCTTTGCATAATCTGAATCTCAATGAGAAATTATAAACACATGAAAACCTGGGGGCAGAGAAAATGCCATAGAAATTCTTGCATAATCTCGGAAAAACTAGCTATAAAAGCTCTGAAAACTACTTATATAAAACCTCCTCCACCACACAGGCTTGGGAGTCAATCCATCCAATTAGATCATGGCAGAATTAGGGTTACAATAAATATTAATTAAAAAATAGAAACCCTAAAAATAGTCAAGTCTGTCCATTAATGCACTCAGGAAATATCTCAAATGATCAGATTAGCCTCGAAGATATCTTGTATTGCCATAAATTTGAGCAGACAGATTAGCTCAATCCATCTACCATCTCTACAATTTGGAACACGTCTCCACCATGAAAACCTGAGATAACATTTGAATATTTGAATTTACACAAAAAATGTCACAGGTGGCACAGAAATACCCAATCAACGACCCAATTTTGAGTCTTTATCAACTTTAAAACACGACCGTCAACCTGACTTAAGTTACCCGCGACCTTAGGATCAGATCTACCATGTGGCACACAGGCGCGATGCCTTGAACATTATCTTCCTTCATATTGGCCTTTGAGGCTTAACGTCTACTGTCAAATCTATCTTGACTTGCTTTACCTTTATCTTGTCTTTGGCGCTGACTTCAACTCTGACTTCATGACGTGGCAAGCTGTCGCAATGGCTCAAAGACTATATGTCGTGCATCTTAGTTTTAAGGCATAACGCCCACTGCATGATCAAAAGGAACTTGCTCAAAGATTAATTTCCTACAGATGGGCCCAGGTTGTGAATACCTGCCACACATCGACACAACATAATGCCTTGAACATTAGATCTCGAGCATCTTGGCTTTAAGTCATAACGCCCACCGCATGATCAAAACAAACTTTCTCAGAGATTAACTTCCCACAGACGAGCCCAGGTTCTAACAACCTACCACGTGTCGACATAATGCAATGCCTTGAACATTAGATCTCAAGCATCTTGGCTTTAAGTCATAACTCCCATCGTAGGATGAAGATCAACTAAACAAGACATTAAATCAACCATTGTCATCAAAATTGAAGACCCCATTTGACTGGGAAGAACATGTGTCATCATATTTCAATGGCTCAAAGACTTTAAAACCTTCATCTTGGCCATCAAGGGAAAGTGTTGACCGCACGATACATTAAAACCTGATCACAGTTTAACCAACCGCAAACCTCGAAGAAAGGTGTCCCCACTGTCCACGTGACATGATGATGCAATGCCTTAAAGAAAATTTGTGTTTGATCTGGTGATAAAGGCTTTGCGACGATTGTTGGATCTAAATTGTCTAACCCTATGCCTTAACTCATATTTAACCCCAGGCATTGAATTCCTTTGTATCTCCAAGTCGCTTAGTGTTAGCCTTAACTTTGAGTTTATCATGAGACCAGGAGACAACCATAAGATCAAATCTTGATCAACGACCTATGCATGATCTCTGAATGGACTAGCCTGCCTCAAATTTATCCAAAAACTTAGTGCCAACCATAGATCCTTTTCCCGATCAATGACCACAATCTTTGCTCAGAAAACCCGACTTAACTTTGAGCTACCCATGCCTGAATCTGATCAAATCTAGAGACTTGGAGACTAAAGAAAACTCCAAGTCACCGAATGAATTCTTAACCCCTGATTTATTTGGAGATTGTGTGATAACCACAAGATCTGAACATGATCGATGATGGTGCTTAATCTCTAGATGTTTTATGACTTGACTTTAATTACGAGATCCAGCGCCAACCGCCCGATAAAAAATGCATCCATGGTTTACGCTTGATCTCTAGATCATAAGAGCATATTATTTTCCTTTACGAGATTGGGAGATAAAGGTCACGTCAAGTCACTGAATGAATAAGAATATTCCCTCTCGATTGTGAGGTTAAGAGATAGACATAAGAGGTGAAAGTGCACATGGAAAATAAGAACTTAAGTGGCACAGAAAAGTAACTGAAAATTAGAATGGACCACAAATGAACTAGGGTTTAAGGGCCTTCCTTAGGATTTTTAGGACATGAACAAGGATTTAAAACAACATTAGAAACATGCATAGAGCAAGACAAAGACCAACAATCTTGAAAAAAACCATACAAGTTGGGCTCTACCCTTGTGGGAGCCCCATTTACTCTACTTGTAGCCAAAATTGGATACGATTCAAAATTTGGGTAACAGGTTGCTGGGTTAGCACACATGGCATTACCTCAAGTATTCTCTTGTCCAAAAATTGTCATGTTCTCTGCCAAAAATTATGATGAAAATAGAAAATAAATTGTCAATAAAAACACTCAGGAGGAAATTTTATCGATAATTGAGACTGAATGTGCTAGTCTATTGGACCTAGGGTTTGAAGCACAAAACTCAAACGCTCACATTGACCTAGGAAATATGGCAGGGAATTATGAATAATTAGATGCAATATAGAAATATTCATATATCAGAGTAATGATAGACAATTCTAGTCTGGATTGAGATCATAAGCCTCCTAATGATTATGATATGTTTGTGCAATGGGTTCAGGATAGTATTTCCTTGCTAGCATTTTTTTTGGGATTGGAAAGTAACAAAGAAGTGGGTGCAAACATTCTTGAAATGATTTTTCATATTCATTGTGAATAAAAAATAATAAGATATAATTTTATTGAGCACATTGTTCATTGCATGCAAGAACAATTACTAATGATTAAAAGATGTTCATAGAAGACATTTAGATTCACAACCTACTTATGATATCTTCTTTTAGCAAAGCATCATGCAATATTTCAGACAAACAAGCATCAAATTTAGTTCCATAATCTGATATATGAATGGACACTTGAAATAAGGATGAGTGATAACATAAGAAACTACAACCATTTTGTAGACTTATTTTTGGCATCAATGTATCATAAAATTACAGGCACTCCAATGCTTAGATAGCATGTGTCTTGTAGAGATTGCATTCAACTCGGAAGTGAAATACAATTGGCTGACTAGTACTTCATGGAAGACTACACTATGTTAAGGTTTTACGGGTCAATGATAGAACCCTACAAACTTCCAATGCATATGATAAAGAGGGTATTTGCATTGGAATATGTACGACAGATGGAGAGCACAGATGTACTCTTTAATGATTAGTAAAAGATAATGATATTTCCTTCCTTGCCTTTTTCATTTGGAGGGTTCACATTTGAGAGAAGAGGATTCAAAGTGGCACATATTTTGTTTTATAATTTTTCTCTTTGATATTGACAATCACTGGCAGTATGATCCACTCAACATAATTGGAACAAAGATTAGAGAGAATGGGAACTCCACAAGCTAATGTCAATATTAGAGTATGCCATTGATAGAAAAATTAAAAGCATGGAGTCCTGGGATGAGGTCAAAAAAGAGATTGAGAAATATGCTGCTGAAAATGATATTTCAATACAAGAATTATCATCACAAATTATGGCATTGCATAAACAGAAAGGAAAAGTGCAGCCCAGGACATCCTACAATTTCTACCAGAAAGGTGCTCAACCATCTATAAAATCTATTCTAGCAGACCTAGTGGATCAATGTAAATATGGTAATTGGACTCAAACCCAAAAAAATTATTTTTGGGAAATGAGGAAGAATCTCGGCGAGCCAAAGACCTCTACAGATCTTTATGAAGTGGAAGAGGATGAAATATTTAGCCATTTGTGGAATAAGGAGCATCTAGCTGAATCATATCACAATAATTATGATCATGAAGATAATGAGTATGAGAGAGCTTCTGCAAATCCCACATCCACTGATTCCACTCCCAAAACTAATACAATCTATTCAATTTTTAGTCGAGTCAACATGTCCATGAAAGAAAAAATATAGCAAAGGGGCAGAGATTATTAAAAAAATAGTTATTCTAGGTTAGGATGGTCTGGGTCCCACTGGACAAGGGCCTTGGTTTCCACTTGTCACACCAGTTCCACAAAAAAATGGTGAGCCACTTGCCCTAGGAGTTGAATCATCAAGTTCATCACAAAAAGGTACTACTCAGTCTCATACCCTTGCACCTTCATTTGTTCCAGCTTCAAATCTAGTTCCACATTTTTCAAACACCCAGATTCAAACTGAATCAAGTTCCACTACCAATAGTCAAGATGGAATGGGTAGTATTAGTGGTTTGAAAATGATATTATAAGTGGACATGAAAACAGTGGATCCTAGAGATCAAGGTAGTGTAAAGAAATAAAACCCTCAGAATAGTCCAAAAAATCCACTTGCTAGTGATAGTGGGACATGATTAGGAATGGGGCAAGGTGTTTCTAATCCTCATGATGCAATTACTAGAACCCTGGGCATAGGTGGACATGCATACATCACTGCAAGTGCTATTTCACCTTTAAAACATTCAAGTGTGTTAGAAAACCCAGATTTTTGTTACAATGATTTTGTAACTAACTTTGAACAAACAAAAATAGGAATAGACAAAATACTAAGACATTGAAGAGGGACGCATTTGTTGCAACTCATGATGCATAACCCACATCGAATATGATATTTCCCACATATGACCCAAACAAAGAAATGATGGAGTTCATGGTTGTTATGCCGCCAGCTAGAGATAATAATCCACCAGAGAGTCAATTAGATCCATTTGAATTTCATGTTAGCACCCTCCAAATGGATTTATCCAAAATTTAAAATGTGGACAAGATAAATGTGTCAAAAATGACCAACCAAGTGGTCTATAGTTCAGTGATGAAGTTGGAGAGAGAAAAAGGAAATCTTGCGGACAGAATATAAAATTTGTAGGCAGACCAGGAAAATGAAAGGGCAAAGAAGAAAGCAACAGATAACAGGTGCAAAGAATTAAAAAAAGGATAAAAAATTATTCCTCTAAAGAAGCAATTGCACAACAAGAACATATGGAGGCATGACTGAAAATTTTGAGGGAAAAATTAGAAGAGAGCAATAAAAAACTTGAGGATGAAAAACCCTCTTCACTACGTTTATACAAAAGCATGGAGACTTCGACACAAGAAAACAATAATTTAAATAAGGAATTGGAGAATGAGAGGGTAAAGTAAAAAAAAGTGGGAAGAGAAAACAGAGGGAATAAGAAAATATAGTGAATGCCAATTGTCAGAATTGAGAGAAGAGCTACAAAAGGAAAATAATACAATTAAAACTTACGAAAAACAGCTTGAATGACAAAGTAAAAAATATAGTAAAGCAACTAAAACAAGACATTTGGAGGAAAATAAAGATGAGAGGTGATAGGTTGTGTGATTGGTTCGAATTGAATGAAATTCTTATAGATGTTTTTTGGAAGCTCAAAGAGCACGTTAAGAAGAGAAAAAATCTTTGTCAGAGAGAGAATATTGCAAGACAGATTTTGCAACAAATCAACACAACCAGTGATAGGCATTTGGCAAGCAAGGGAATTCATGATTATGTTCATGCAATAATAAAGACAACATTTGTCTTTAAAAAAAGTCAAAAAGTAAGGGAAGGAGAGAAAATTTTGGCCTTATATGGGAGAAATCTTGCCAAGATGAATAAAAAATAACCAAAATGATAAGTCTTGGTTTGTCGAATCCTGGTCCTCTAACTCATCAACAAAATTCGTTGGAAGAGAAGCTTACAAAACTGTTGGTTAACAGTTTTTCCTCTCTTAAGATTTTTTATCTTTGACTCTCTATACCCCAAGGTGAGAGAAAAAAAGGATGTCCACCAACAAATGGGTCAGTGTATGTCTTCTATCACTGCCCTCTGAATTGACAGATACAGCTCCCTGATTGTGTATGATGTTCAATGAGTTTGTTTTTATGCTGATCACCAGGTTTATTCTTTATGAGCTTTAACCAAATTGCTTGTAGACACAAACAATTCAGGCAAGGATAAGATGAAGATAATCTACAATCCTCAGTAGAATGTTGATCATAGATCATCACCTGATTTTAATATCTAAACTAATTCTATCCTAATCTATTATGAAATGCAGGTTCTATTTGGTGAATAGAAGCAGACCTATATAATGACAGGCAAATGGAATCACCGATACCGCAATTGCTTAGCAAGAAATGGAATTCAGGAAGAAATCACAGTCTCAGAACATAGGTGTACTTTCCATTCAGAAATGCAACTAAAGTAAAGAATGAATAGAGGAAGAATTACAAATGATAGACCAACTGGAATTGATCACACCACAATTTCTGATATGAAATGGCATTCATTAAGAAAAATAAGTTTCACTTATAACTGTTCTTTTTATTCACCATGCAAATAGACTATGAAAATGGAACAACAAATAGGAATTCAGCTTTGTAAATAGAATCACCCTGCTTCATTAACAAGTTTGTCGACCCTGTATATTGATTTCCCTCCAGAATTTATAGCCTTTACAATACATTAGGCTTCTAAGAGCCAATGACCTTCCCTCTTCCTCGAATACAAAGAGACATAATATAAAGAGAAATACTTTTCAAATCTGAGAACTCGAACAGTCATTATGAATCTGAAACTCTTCATCTTCAGCCAGCATTATCGAGCTGAATCCATTGGGCCACGGAGCGAAACATCATTTTTTTGCACTGCAAGATATGAGACGGCGGGTTTTGGTAAATTGAGTGCGCAAATGGCTGCGGCACACCTGATTTTAGATTTCCCGCTTGGACCATCTACGAGCACTATTGCGGAAAATTAGCAAAGTACTTCTCCATTGCGGAGAATTGGAAAAGTGCTTCTCCGACGGAAAATGAGAAAACTGCTTCTCCAGCGAAAAATGTAGAGGGAGGTGCAAAATCCGCAAAGTGTGAAATTCTCCTTTACCTGTCTTTTCGCACGTCATTCTTAAGTGCGCGGGCTACTTAACTTAAAGCACATGCTTTATTTGATCTCTTAAAACAACAACATGATATTCCTTTTTTTATAAATCGGGCCCACCTTATTATGACTAAGCTTGCAAAAAATCACCCGAGAGGGGCAAAACCCGCGCAGTATAAAATTCTCCTTTGCAGAAAATTGCCAAAGGAGGGCGAAACCCGCACAAGGCAAAGTTCTTCTTTTCTGCCTTTGCGGAAAATTACCTTCTTAGGTTGAATTCCGCCACGGAGAAGATGATTTCTAAAATCCCGTCGAGCTCATTCTCGCTCATTTCTTAACCAAATTGCTCGCCGTCTGTTGCATTAGGATCGTTGAGACTTGTAGAATTGATCCATACCAGTCTTCAATCTCTGCCTGAGAAAGAAAATCAATTGGAGCACAAATCTTTGCCGGGTTAGGATCTACAACCTACCCAAATATGAAAAGACTTCAGAACAACCCGCTCGGCTAAGAGAAGGAAAGGCAATGACAGGGAAACCCGACAAAGATAGCCTATGTAAGAAAGACTTAGACATAGATTCAGACTGACCAGACTAACTATACATGACCATATGACTCCAATATTGCAAAAAGGGGTGACTGAAAGTTAGACAATAGCTGGCTCCGACTGTGGGATCATGTACTGCAAAGTGCATGAAGAATTCAGCTTCTCTGGTTTCGTAAGTGCCTTAAGCATTGGGTTGCAGAGTCTAGACCAAAGAAAACAATGGGCAAATGTATATAGGGAAGGCGAAGGGGAGCAGGGCAACTCGAAATGAAGCAAGAGAAAACACCCACTAACTACGACACAAAAAGAATACCTACCTAACTAACTACTACGCAGGGGTTACCTGCTCTTCAATTATGCATCTGGTATAGCTTCAAATCCTGCCCATTATAGGAACATGGAAGGGACTCTCCAGAAGGATATGCCAGTCTGAAAGAA
>MU224884.1:2668717-2689967 GCA_018584345.1 Thuja plicata
TTCCTCGAATACAAAGAGACAAAATATAAAGAGAAAGACTTTTCAAATCTGAGAACTCGAACAGTCATTATGAATCTGAAACTCTTCATCTTCAGCCAACATTATCGAGCTGAATCCATTGGGCCACAGAGTTGAAACATCATTTTTTTGCACTGCAAGATATGAGACGACGGGTTTTGGTAAACTGAGTGCGCAAATGGCTGCGGCGCACCTGATTTTGGATTTCCCGCTTGGACCATCTACGAGCACTATTGCGGAAAATTAGCAAAGTACTTCTCCATTGCGGAGAATTGGAAAAGTGCTTCTCCGGTGGAAAATGAGAAAACTGCTTCTCCAGCGGAAAATGTAGAGGGAGGTGCGAAATCCGCAAAGTGTGAAATTCTCCTTTACCTGTCTTTCCGCACGTCATTCTTAAGTGTGCGGGCTACTTAACTTAAAGCACATGCTTTATTTGATCTCTTAAAACAACAACATGATATTCCTTCTTTTGTAAATCGGGCCCACCTTATTATGACTAAGCTTGCAGAAAATCACCCGAGAGGGGCGAAACCCGCGCAGTATAAAATTCTCCTTTGCGGAAAATTGCCAAAGGAGGGCGAAACCCGCACAAGGCAAAGTTCTGATTTTCTACCTTTGTGGAAAATTACCTTCTTAGGTTGAATTCCGCCACGGAGAAGATGATTTCTGAAATCCCGCTGAGCTCGTTCTCGCTCATTTCTTAACCAAATTGCTCGCTGTCTGTTGCATTAGGATCGTTGAGACTTGTAGAATTGATCCATACTAGTCTTCGATCTCTGCCTGAGAAAGAACATCAATTGGAGCATAAATCTTTGCCAGGTTAGGATCTACAACCTACCCAAATATGAAGACTTCAGAACAACCCGCCCGGCTAAGAGAAGGAAAGTCAATGATAGGGAAACCCGACAAAGATAGCCTACCTAAGAAAGACTTAGACATAGATTCAGACTGACCAGACTGACTATACATGACCATATGACTCCAATATTGCAAAAAGGGGTGACTGAAAGTCAGACAACAAAAACAAAGTTGGAGGACACAATTACGTCCGATTTAGGCAAGCTTCCTTAGAACACAACTCATGAAGGCATTGAAAATTGAATCAAACCATTGACAAATTTGAATGCAATATTGGATGGATCAGTGCTTTCAATTCACTCTTCCATGTAGTATGGCTGACAAGGTTGCAGGTCATTTACTCTAACTTGACAAATATTGACCTTTCAAACAATGCATAATGGAGAATACTAAACAAGCTGGTAGAATCATCTCATCAATCATAGTATGTGAAAGTACTTTCAATCATGTCTATATTTTATTTCTAATGGCTTGAATCAGTTTAAAGTTTGAACTTTGTTTTTTGAATAAGATAAATGTAGTAGATGCTAATTTACTAAACCAATTTGAAAAATGTTGAAATGTATGTAGAGAGGTTGTGATATTGATTTTGTTGTTGAGTTTTCACATGAGGCAAATCAACCTGAAGTTGTTGTTGCTCCCTTTTTTCTATAAAAGGGAATTTGGGGTCATTTGCTAAGGGTAATGAAATCAAAATCAGGTATTGACTTTTGCAAACAGAATCACACAAAGTTGTGTACTTACTACTACTAATGAATGAATTGTATCATATTTGTAAATAATTAATGAGAATATCTATGAATTGTTATATATTTAAAAAAATAATGAAAATCTTGAAGAATTATACCATATGAGTTGAATAATGCAAATGAAAATCAATATTAATTATATAATTGATGACATTATCAACCACATTCATGCTTTTGATATTGGAATATGCTATTATGCATGATTGATGATAAAATAGAGACTGAGACAACAGACTACAATAATAATATTAATAAATACCTAGGTCTTGCTACTTTGACAATGGTTCAAGTTGCTACATCATCTCATTATCAAGATCCTCGGATTCCTCGCCATCAACTTCATAGCTTCCTTGGTTCTTCACTATGTTTTCTTCACTCTACATACCTCCACTTAACTACATCTCAAGTTCAACACTACCAGTACCAGTACATGAGTCACTAACATCATTATTTCTAGAACTCCCACTTTGGTTTGAAATGTTTCCCAACCATCTTCTTTTACATTTCTTCCTCCACACTTTCAGTGCCCTGTCGTAAGGAAAAGTATTGACATCATACATGGATGTATAGAGCCTTAAGCAATTTTTCAAATTCTTGTTTAGTTTTTTTCTTAGCTTTGAACTTAGGAACCCCAAAGAATGAAAAAATATTTCATCCTCCATCGATCCCAATATCATGGTCATACATAAATCAGCAAGCTTGAAAAATTCTGATATTGAATCAATCAACATTTAGCTCTCATCTCTAGATATTTCCAAAGCCTTGTTGCCAATCCATCTTCGCGGGGGTTCCGAATAATATTATATTGTTCCCTCATTGTCTGTGGAAAATGACTTGATTTCTCTCTCAAATGAGATTCATGTAAAATTTCATTTAGAGTTACTCCATCGAATTCTTTGGTTTTGCGAAAATGATCTATCAAAGTTAGTAGCTTAGTTCAAAAATCTTTTGAATTGTTGACACTCCAGTATTGAGAAAATAAAATAGCCATGGATAAAATAGACTCAATGATCTTGGTAAAGTCTTCCCTTGTAACACTTAATAGTCACTTCCTTGGGTTCTTTCCCGGTTCCTCATACTCGACCCTGGAAAATTAGTGCATTGGTATCTCAACTTCGCATACTTATGTACATAACTCCCCCTTTGCACCGATTTTCAAAATTTTATCAGGATTGTCCAATTCTGTGATTCTCAGCTAGTTGAAATTTTTTACATCATCTAATAATCGATAGATATTATCGAGCGTCACACATGTCAATTTATGTAGCGCATCATATTCTACAATATACATAGCTCTTTTCCGAGCCTTGTTCATTATATTCCCCATTTCCTCTAGCATGGGGAGAAGACCTGCTAACATTAAGAGTGTCTCTACATTATTTAACCTTCACAGTAGCTCAGGAAATTTTGTTATCCCTCCTTCATCACGACTTGAGTTCATTAGACCAAGCAACGATGGATATTTTGAAAAAAATTGATGTGTTGGTCCATCCAAAGAGATCCATTTGGTATCATCGTCCTTAAGAAGCTTGTTCCCATTGGTTAGTACTTTGACAAAGTGTTGAAATTCCCTGAATCATTTCAGACTTCGAAAGAAGTGTTGGTAGATCTCTTTGATTAAAAATTCAAATTTTTGTACTGGAGCATACTTATTGACAACCCCAAAAGATAGATTCATTCTGTGGGCCATGTAGTGAATAGAAGTAACGTAGGGTGTACAAGAACACTTTATCTTTGTACAAAGACCGTTCATGTGGCCTTGCATTACTGAAGCTCCATCTGCTCCAACACAAACCAAATTTTTGGTAATTGTCATCTCATCTATAACTCCATATTCAATTAGAGAACTCTTTACTAGTTGAAATAAATTTTTGTTGTCGTATTATCCTTAATTTTAGCAACAATTAGTAGAAGAGGTTGGCGGAAAAAAAATGTGTATAGTATAAACATGCATGCATACCCAAGAAGTATTATCTACTATTATAACTTCATCTAAAGACAATGCAGTAAAGTTTGACTCTTCAATTTTTTCCTTTAGATCTTCTTTTTCATTCGTGGCAAGACAACTTTCCCATTCCCATCTGCTGTTTACAGACCAGTGACTATTAGGAAAGTTTCAAGCTTTCAAAATTTTTAATAAAGCACTCAATGATGGGTAGTTTGTCAGAGGATGCCCTTTGCTCAAAATATAAAATACAACACTTAACTGAACATCTTTTCCCATTTTTTCTACTTCCATTGCTTTTGCTAAAAAATCTTCAATAGAGCCTTTAACTTCAACATGCTTCATCTGTATATTTTCTTGAAATTCAAATAATTTTGTATTCATAACATGCTGAAATTCCTCCTTTATTTTCCATCTTATCACTGATTTTTCAACTCCATCTATGGTTTTCTTTTTGTAAAATTTACCCATATGCTTCTCTATGGTGTCAATTTTTACCTGCAACCTCTTTTTCTTCTTATTTATCGTGGTACAAATATTACATTTGCATTCTACCAGAGGCTCGCCTTCAATCATATTGTCCACTGGTTCAATGAATGGATACTTTGACGCCCATTCTACTTAAAAATTCCTTGACATAACCCACTTCCAATTTTTTTTGATTCTCTATCCTTTTTTGAATTGTATTCTCTTTTCTTCTTCCATGCACCATAATCATATTTGACACTCCGAGTCTCACCCAAGTCAATTATATCATTCTGGATACTCTAGGTATCTACCTGAAAATCTTCTTTAAGTTCATCATGATCTGAGATATCAAGTTCATTGTCGTCTTCAATATGTCGTGTAGGTTTAGGTTGTGAATATTGTAAATCTATTTGTGATGAAGTAGCTTCCCGATGTTGGCCAGAAAATTTTACACCACCAAATTATGATGATAATGTTATGCATTTGTTGTCCTCTCTTGGCTTTCCCCACATGCAGAAGCCTTACCCTTATTCTTGTTCGACATCTCCAACGAAATAAAGGTTGCCAAAAGAAATATTAACTTGTTAAAGAAGTAAAAATAGACTATAATATATAAAAATATGATTTATTGGCACTACGGTCTAAAAATTACAATATAAAATCTAGATGTCATCATGTCTAAGGTCTCTCGGGTGGCCAAAAGGTTGAATTGTTTTTCCTGTTTTTCAAAATTTGTCCCAATTGATCAAAAAATTTGAAGCACTTAAAGATTGAATCTTAAGAAAAGTCAATAATATGAAATGTAGTACTCAAAGTCTAGTTTCCCAATATATAATTTATATTAATACCCAGATAATAAAAATTACATTTCACTAGGTGTTTCCAAAAAGAACTATTTAAAACTCACCTTTTTGGGACCTTCCATGCCTGTGTACGACAACCATAATTTGACCTAAACGAAAGTATTTTTTTGAATCCTTTTGGAATATCACTTTTAAGACACTCAAGATTGATGAGCATATATTTTTGTAATTTTTTATGGAATATATTTATTGGCCGTAATGTTTATTTTGAAAACCCCTCGTGTACGACAGGCATAAGTTGACCTAAACTCATCATTTTTGAGTTTTTCTTGTTTTTTTTAAAAGTGAAACAAACTGTCTGTATTTTGATGTCATATAATTTATTTTTTCAAAAAATATGAAAATAAATTAATGTTATAAAAAATAAGGAAACCTATTATTTCATGCTTATTGCCAATTTTATTAGAAATTAAAATAATTAGTCCAATTTAAAAATGAACTATATAGTTATAATATACATAATCATTGATATCTAAAATGGGTTTAATTTGGTGGAAACTTTCTTTATAAAACATTTTTTTTTTCCAAAAGTGGGTATCGCGTGCAAAAAGCTCCGCTAGAAGTGGTCTCAACTTCTTTCACATACCCATAAGGTTATGCATTTTGTTGGCCTCTCTTGGTTTTACCCACATGCAAGAGCCTTACCCTTATTCTTGTCTGACGCCTCCAACAAAATAAAGGCTACCAAAAGAAATATTAACTTGTTGAAGAAGTGATAATAAACTATAGTATATATAAATATGATTCACTGGCCATATAGTTTATAATTTACAATATAAAATCTAGATGTCATCATGTTTGAGGTCTCCCGGGTGACCACTGACCATTAACCAGTTCCCACTTATTAAGAATGAACTCAAAATTATAGTCATAGACAGATAGAGGTGGAACCTCAGGTGCATTCAGAATAATAGTAAATATTAAGTACACTTCAAAAAATAATCACTTACCTTTGCCTCAATTCAGTCACCAATGCACTCAGCAGTCTGAAAATTTGCTATCGATCAAAATTGAGATATCAAAACCAACCGATCCAAATTATGTACAATAACACTGATCTAGGAATGTATTTATACCAATCCCTTTTGGCGAATTTGATGGGGAGCTTTGATGGTATTAGGTATACAAAATTACAAATATTTGGCGAAGCCCGCATAATTATAACATGCCTTATGTAATTTCTAAGGCAATTATGGGTCGTCCAATAATTTTCTATAGTTAATATAGCTGGCAAAAATGCATTGGTTTGAGACACGTGTCCACAAAATACTAGGAGAATTTGGGGTTACCTCTAAATATATATGTATAACACCATTGGCGAATATAGGTCATTGATTAAGACAAGCTTTGGAAATTCTAGGCAAAAAATTTCAATTTACTGTGCCCAAAAATTAAATTTGATTGGCGATATTGTGAAAGAAAAGGAGAAAGTTACATAAACTGATGGGCAATGGGCCTGATCATTCGACCCAATATTTATAAAGTTCAGGTGAAATGACCAACCATATATACACATTATATTCATCAAATCCTGAGTCATCGACGTGAGACATTCGCCAAATGGCAAATATTCACCACTAAAATTATTCCTTGACTCCAAAAAGAAAGAAGAACCAGTTGAAACAAGTTCAAGTATGGTTAATTAAGTATTATTTATTTGTAATAGCTTACAATGTCAAGATGAATGGTTGTTAGAGTTTGGTACTTCTAATTGAATGTGTCCACATAGGAGTTGGCTTTCTACTTACTAAGTAATTGATGGGGGTGTTATTAAGAGAAATAATGTTTCTTGTAAGACTGTTGGGATTATTAAGAGAAATAATATTTCTTGTAAGACTATTGGGATTGGCAACTTTGAGATTAAAATGTTTGATGGTGTTGTAAAGAGGTTAGCAAAGGTAAGACATGTATTGAAACTAAAAAATAATTGAATTTCCTTTAGAGTTTTGAATTTTGGTTGTTATAAATTTTCTATTTCCAAGGGCATTTTAGTAGTCATGAAGGCTACAAATATTGGAATCCTTTATAGGATAGAAGGGAGTATTGAAATATGTGAAGTAACGATAGTATCTAGGGAAACAAATGAATCGACTCTTTTATGGAATCAATTTTCTAGTCATATGGGAGAAATAACTATGGGTAATTGTAAACTATAAGTTTTTCCGATTTTAAAATCTTTGAATTTGCATTTTTTCAAGCATTGCACTAGGTCTTTGGGAAGCAATGTAGGTAGAAATACAAATCAAGTAGTCATACAAGTAGGGGTGTTCTATAGTATATTCATTCATAAGTTTGGAGGTCATCCCTTGTAGTTTCTTGTACTTTGAGGAGCATCATATTTTGTGACATTTATAAATGATTACATAAATATATATGGATATAATTTCTTACAAGTAAAGTTGATGTGTTTAGCATATTCCAATAGTTTAAGTTTTTGTTGAAAAGGGTATTGGTGGATCAATCAAGTGTTTAGGAATAGATATGGAGGTGAGTTCACATATTTAGAATTTGAAAATTATTGTAAAAAAGCTAGGATAGAAAACATAAAATCATAGTTTACACTCTTCAAAAAAATTTATATTGTTGACTGCATGAACAAAACTCTTGTAGTGTCACATACCTCCAAATTAATCATACTTTAGATGCTTTGGTTATGTTTATTCCCTAAGTGGTATTTGGTTTCTGTAAAATAATGGTTTTTAATTAGATTGATACCCTAAATGATGTCAGGTTTCTGTAAACCATGGTTTTGTTCTATTGATGCCCTAGATGGTTTCAGATGTTAAAAATAATGGTTTTGATTTAAAATGATTCCCTAGATGGTAACTTCTTTTATCTCCTGCTTTCATGATGCATTAATTTAGATATTACATGTGGAATGACGTGATGATTTCGTTCTTATTAGAAAGTAATGTAATTTCTTTTATCTTACATTTATGTATAAATAAAAATATTGCAATGCCATGATTTCAGACTAACTACTCTTGTTTTGGACAAATGGATGCAAGAAAGACTTGACCTTGAGCAAAGGGGGGAGAAGATATCACCAGGAAAGGGGGGTGCAATATGGTTATGACCTATGACTGTCTGGATTACAGGAAACTGGTAAGTAGTGACTAGAATTGGGCTAGTGCAGCCTAGATAGCATGGGTCCCTATACGGATCTCTGGGGAGGGGTTTCCATTGATGTCTCTTAGTCATTTTGAAGGTAGTCTTGGAGTCATATGATTATAATGTCCCAAACTAGCACCTTGCTCGACCATCCTTCCTCCAGTACTCTAGGTGATAACTTTAGTGCCAATGTTCATTTTGAATATTTTGTTTTGTCTTATATATATGTGTGTGTGTGTGTGTGTGTGTGTGTGTGTGTGTGTGTGTTTATATTCGTAATATAAATATATAGATATAAATATGCATTTACATATGTGAAAATATATATAGGCAAGGTACTATGGCTCATAATTAATTACATATATGTAAGTGTATATTTGTTTTCTTATATATAATATATATATATAATAAGGAGACATGATCATTTTAAAACATTTAAACATTTTATTATTTTAAAAAACATTTTCATATTTATTATCAAATTCAGTGTTAAATCGACCACCTATCTAAAAGATCCTTATCGATTTAATTTTAATAAGGCAATAAACTTTGGGAAATTAATCAATGGATTCATTATTGAGAACACTGATTGGTGAAGTCTCGACACCGTGGAAACTTTGTGAGTCAATAAATTTTTGGTTATATACTCTGGCAAGGAAACATTAATAAATTTATATAATCCTCTATGGCAATTAAACCATGTGGATATGCTAAAGGTCTATTTTCTCATCATCCACGATGTATGAGTGGCAAGAATGTAGAGCTAACTCATCAAAACCGCATACAATAATATCTCTCGAATACATATTAGGAGAACTATTTCTTAAAGGGGACTCCTTTTCATTTTCATAGATTTTGATAGAATGAAAATCACAGGAGATTCTTAGTAGTTTTCAGAATTAGAACAGTTTAAATAACTAGAGACTTTTATAATTTAGTAGTTTCAACTTGAGAAATGGTTGTGGTGGTTTAAACTTACTGATTTAAGAACTACTCCATGAGCCCATTAGAATAGACAGAGCACAACTTGAGAAACAACTTAAGTGCATGTACTCTTTAGGAACACATGAGGATCTTGATTGAGTACATGGGATTGAGAGAGTAAGTTGTGCAACTCCTTGTTGAGTGAGCCATGTATCTACAATAATTTTAATTTAAATGAAAACAAATAAAATAAAGAACCAAGATAGAATGGTCAAACGTTCATATGCAAGACAAGCGTGTTAGAACATATAGAGAACAAAAGAAAGAAAATGTTTCTCCCCCTTTGAGCTTACCATTAGCCTATTGTTTTATTAAGGGTGCAAGACAGATAGGGTGAGGACTTGATGACATGATAACATGTAGAGTGAACCCTTGGCCAAGGTGCACTAACCCTATGTTAGTGGTTTTTAGTTCTTAAGATTTCAGATACAGTTCTAGTCAGAAGTCATACTAAGGTAGAAGTAGATATAGGCTGTGAACGACTATGATTGTAGGGTCTTACACAAGTTCCCACATGACTTGACATAACCATGTTACACCCCTTGCAAAGGTTTGAGCCCACTTAGAGTGTTAGTAATAACTGAGGGGGGGGGGGTTAATCAGTGGCCTCAATATTTTATCCTTCAAACTTAACCACCAATCTATAAATCTCAGATTGTTATGTACCTACAAGATGCATGCCATGAAATACTAATAATGATTAACTGTCTGTCAGTTTTCTCTATCAATCCTTATTCTTTCTTGATTACTGATACACAGTATAACTATTTACCGAAACTCAACAAATAAGCAAAGTATACTGATCAATCCAAAGTTAGCTATGTAAGATGCAAAATAGTAAAGAAATGAATCATAAACACATAACACATGAATTTTTAATGTGGAAACCTTGTTAGGGGAAAAACCACTGGGACCGGTACCCCAAATTTACACTCTTCTGAAGTGAGTCCTATTAGGAGCCAACCCTGTTAAAGGTTACAAGCACACTGTTAATTGCGACCTTGTTAGAGGATTTTACACATATAGGTTGTCACTTAGTATCGGACATCTAATGCTGCCATCCTTGAATCAACCTCTTTCTTAGACTGTCAATAGGCATCGGGCATATCCAATGCTACTTTCATGAATCAACCTTTTTGGCACTCCTTGGGATGTACCTCAATATATAGAAGACTGTTAAGTCCTACTCGGTTAAGATACTTGATGCTTCAATGGTTAAACTGAAACATTATGACCTATTCATATTGCAACTTGAATTGCAGATTTTTAGATCTATTTAAGTACATTACCTCTCTGACCAATGTATCAATTCAATCCTTGTGCTCCATACTTTCTGCTCTGTGATGCTGTGCCCACTGTTCGTCGGTGTCTACAGAAGTCCTTAGCTCGTCCTTCAACTTGTTTGATCAGCATTGCATGAAGTATTTCTTCATCAGTTTCTCTTCAACATCCTCTTTCTATTCACTCCCCTTAATCCCCTCGTAAATGAATTAAGCTTGTCTCTTATAAAGACACAATATTCCTTGTTTCTTAGTTCTTGATTCTTGATTCTTCGGGCAACACTGTGACTCTGCTCGTTGGTAGTGCTGTGTATTTATTCGTCGGGAAACACTATGACTTTGTTCTTTTAATCTGACCATTGGGTGCACTCCATCAGTGTATTCAGTCACTTAGTGAATACTGGATTTGTATGCATTACTGATTAGCATATCCTTGATTCATGAGTTCTTTGAAGTCTTTGGCAGTATTTCCATGACCATACAGATTATATTAAGTTGACATCAATGACAATACAACACATTAACTAATTTAATACCTTGCATGATCATCAACTTAACATCTTCAAATATTTAATCAGTTACATGTCATCATTAGAGTAGGAAGTGAGAAAGGGGGATTGGTAACAATCCATGGTTGGGTGGATAAATGACCCGGTGATATCTTTCCCCCCTATGATGCATATTGGAACTAAAGAAAGAGAAATGAGTACCAGATGCTAATGTTAATAGTAAGAATATTGTCTTTCTCAGTACTTATATATGATGATTATTATGCATTGTAAAACTAGAGTATGCTGAGAATGTATCTTTAATGTATTTTGGAAATCGTTATTTAATTATTTTTCAATATATATATATATATAAGCATGTTAGCGTAATTTCCCTTTTGATTCCTATCCAAATTTGAGATCATCTGATAAACTAGTCGTTAACTTCTTGTTATAATTTAGTGCATGTTACATAAGGTATTAGAGCTACTAGGTTCTACACTGGACCTGTGGCTCGCCAATAATTAAAAATTAATCCGAAACTAAACAAGGCATTTTTGTTTCTTACCAACATGTCGAAGATAATCCACACCAAAAGAAAGAGAGTTCGAGACCCACTCAACATCAAAATTGCAAATGCCTTGTTTAAATATTACAATTATTCCAAGTGCGATCAGCCCAAGGATCAGGAAATCCTTGTAGCAGCTTTAGAGAGGTTCAAACAATAAAGGCGTAAATGGATGCCTAAAATTAGGGCTGAAGTTAAGGCAACCCTGTTAGCTGAACACAAACATAAAACTGAACAAAAAATTGAACCATAGTCTCCTACTATTGCAATTGAGCTAGTTTGAACTCCTCCTGTAACAGAACCAATTCATCTTGTTGTTCGTTGAGAGCTTACTCTAGGCTACAGACTCCTTCCTTATACCAACTTTGAGGATCAAGAGGATCCCATTACGAGAAGTGAGGACAATGAGGGCAACCTTTATTTAGGGCACCCATGTATATAATGTAAATTCAATGTAAAAAATAATATATTTTTTTGAAGTGAATATAAATACAAATTTTTTGTGTGAAATTTTATAGAAATTTCTATGAATGTATAAGTCATTACAAATTATATTCCAATGTTTTTTTTAATAAAGAATTAAAACAAGTTTCTCTTATAGGTAATTGAACTAAATGGATAACATAAGGAGTGATGATCGACCAGAGACCCCTAGATCACCAATTGGGAAGTTAGATAGGCTCTTGTTGATGATGCAATATCCCCAGACCCAAAAAGGGAATTTGGAACAAAAAACATGAAACATGGATGAGACTGAGGAGATGGGAATTGAGTCCCAATCTAGGTTTAGGGAGAACATATAAGAACATTCCAATGAAGATAGGGAAGATCAATCTCATAATGGAACTCAAAGTTTCAAGAGAAACCTCAGAACTGGTATCATATCAAAATATATGAAGAAGGTTAAACCCCCTCAATATGATGGAACCATTCCTAGGGATTCCACCAAAGCATGGCTAATAGGAATGGAAAAGTATTTTGACATCAGAGACTATACCAAAACCCAAAAGGCGGTTTGGGGCACCTGTCAATTGACAGGGGAACCTGTCGGTTGGTGGGAAAGTAAGAAAGTTGAACTTAAACTTAATCGATCAAGTGTAACATGGACCAAATTTGTGGAGTTGTTTAGGAAGAGGTGGCTGCCAAAACTCTTCTATGAGCAAAAATTGTGTGAGTTTCAAGATCTCAAACAAGGAGAAATTACTATAAATGAATACACGGAGAAGTTCATCTGACTACTCAAATATGTTCCCCAACTACAAGCGAATGAAACATTTCACAATTGCTTAATAAAGGGTTGATCCAACCTAGTGTGTCACCTTGGGGGCACCAGTCATTTTTGTCAAAAAGAAGGATGGGACCCTCTGTCTTTACAAAGAATATAGGATGTTGAACAAGAAAAAAATAAGGAACATGTATCCCTTACCCCGTATCGATGATCTCTTTGATAAAATGCGAGGAGTAGCATTATTTTCCAAAATAGACTTGTGGTAAGGGTATCATTAGTTAAGAATTAAGGATGAATATATTAATAAAACAACTTCTGAACTCACTATGGGAACTATCAGTTCACGGTCTTACTGTTTAGGTTAACTAAATCCCCAGGTGCATTTATGAACTTTATGAATAGTGTATTCCATGATTGCTTAGATAAATTCATTCTAGTTTTTCTAGATAATATTTTAATATACTCCAAGAATGAAGGAGAATACTTACAACACCTTCACATGGTGTTGCAATGACTATGGGAACACCAGTTGTATGGAAAATTATCTAAGTGTGCCTTATTTCAGAAGCAAGTGAAATGTCTTGGGCATATCATTTATGCAAAGGGAATAACAATAGATCCAGCCAAAATCAAAGCATTTTTAGATTGGTAAGTCCACAAAAATATGCAAGAAGTCAGGAGTTTTATGGGTTTGGTATGATACTACAGGAAATTCATCATGAACTTCTCTTGAATTACATACCCCATTAATTATCTTCAAAGAAAGGGAAAACAATTCGAGTGGATAGATAAGTGTCAACAATACTTTTAACTTCTCAAGGATAAATTAACCCTAACACCAATTCTAAACATTCCAGATCCTAAAGGGAATTTCCTAGTTGTAACAAATGCGTTAAGAGAAGGCTAAGGTGGGGTATTGATGCAAGATGGGCGAGTGGTTGTATATGAGCCATGAAAACTCAAAAATTATGAGATGAACTATGCACCCCATGATTGGGAATTAGTTGCAATCACTCATGCTCTGCAGAGATGGCACCATTATCTGATGGGAAATCCTTTTGAGCTTCGATAAGCTCATCAAGGATTGAGGTATATATTCACTCAACCTAATTTGAATGCATGTCAAAGGAGATGGATGGAATTAATTTTCAACTACAATTTTGAGATCAGTTACATCAAGGGAAAGGAAAATCCAGTGGCAGATGCCTGATGCTGCAGACGACATATTTCAGCTATAGCTTCCATCCATACAAATTTTAGGCAGCAGGTTCTTAAATTCTTAAAAAGCGATAAATTTTATCATCAAGTAAGAGAGGATCTCCAAAATAACCCCCAGTATCATAGATATGATGGGTTCATATTTGAACCAGATGGGTTATTAAGATTTGAAGGCAAAACATATGTTCCAAAATCGCTAGAATTAAGAAACCTAGTATGGAAGGAAGTACATTCCACTCCTTACTCTGGACACCTAGGAGATACTAAACTTCTAGCAAATGTTAGACCCTTGCATTTTTGGAAAGGTATAAACAGGGATGCTACTAGATTTGTAGCCAGTTGCTTAGAGTGCCAAAGGGTAAAAGAAGAGCATCAACATCTAGCAGGATTACTTCATCCAGATGTCATACCGGAATGGAAATGGTAGGTAATCAAGATGGAATTTGTTCAAGGTTTTCCTATGTCACATAAAAACACAATGACATCCTTGTAGTAGTTTAAAAACTCACTAAGTTAGCCCATTTTATACCAGGGAACTTAATAGACAAAGCCCCTACCATATCCTATAAGTTTTTACAAGAAATTTTCAGACTCCATAGAGTACCAGAGAAGATAATATCATATAGAGATACTATAATGACATCAAGATTTTGGTAAACTCTTTTTGCATCCCTAGGTACTTAATTGAATATTACTTCAACCTATCATCTAGAAATATATGAAAAGATAGAACAAGTCAATCAGATACTGGAAGACTTAGAATGTATTGCATGGACCAATAGTACAAGTGTGAGAATTATTTACCCCTAGTTGAGTTTTCTTATAATAACACTTATTAGTTGTCCATCGAGATGGTTCCAATGGAATCATTATATGGAAGGAGGTGTACAACTCCTATTAGTTGGAATAAGTTGGAAGATAGGATAGTCCTTGGTCATTGAAATTTTATTAGAAATGGAAGGGCAAGCTAAATTGATCTGACATAGGTTAGAAAAAGCTAACGATAAAAAAAAGAGCTATGCAAATGCAAAGCAAACACCCATACACTATGAGGTGGGAGAGAAGGTACTCCTACGGGTCAAACCTCAGAAAACTGCCATCAACTTTGGAAAATCCTCCAAGTTAGCACCAAGATATGTAGCCTTTTGATGCTCTGGAATTTGTCAACCTAGTCGCTTACAAATTTTCTCCACCTCAAGCTCTTGCCCAGATGTATAATGTTTTTCATGTATCACATCTAAAGAAATATGTATCAAAATTTGATCATATGATTGATTGGAACTCCTTGAGAGTACGGGACCCAAGGGTGATCTTGATCAAGCCCATCAAGGTTCTCGAGGTGTTAGTTTTAGGCTTGTTTAACCATGGGCATAGTCATTTCCCTCTGAACCAAAGACAAACATCTATCGTCTCCCCCGAGCATCCTGAAATATATTAATCTGCACATATATTTATCCAAATATTGTATCTAATGAGATCACACATCTCATAATATATATGCAAGAGGTACCCTTTCACCAAGGGATACCTCTCTTAATAAAATACTTTAATATAATTATATATTAAATAATTATATTAGTATATCAAATTATAATATAGTTAAATATAATAATTATATTGTCAATATAATATAATAATAATTATATTATCATATAATATAATAACTATACAATATAATTATTATATCACACAATAATCATATCATAATAATAATAATTATATATATTGTAATTATATTATATTATCTCACAATAAAAAATATAATCACAACCTTTGTGATGTCTACGTCGGCCTGTGGATTTCAATCACAACTATAATAAAAATCAACGTGGGGTACGTAAGCTCCACTTACAAAACAAAGGTTAGGCAATGCAAGGTCCAGTGGGACCAATATTCTGAGGACAACGCTACTTGGAAAGATTATGATAAGATACATTAGTGTTGTCATGACTTATACTCCTCTTTTCAAGGATAAACCATTAAAAGTTTATAGACCGTCCAATGGGAATTGTATCTTCAATTCTGAACCTTAAATCGAGTTCATTGCGGTTCACTAAGTTCATTCGGTTCATTCGGTTCAATAGCTCACTCAACGCCCATCCCTTTTTTTTGGCAAATTGCTTAAGTCTGTCGAGATGCGTTCTTGAACCCTTTGAACCTCTTGAACCCTTTGAACATTTTCTTTGAAGGTTCATCAGGTTCAATGGGTTCAAAGTTCAAACATTGTTATGTTAGTTCACGTCACCTCAATTCTGATTATTTTTTATCCCCATAACACATGTACACATGGAATTATCTTGAACCCTTTGAATTACTTTTCCTAAAGGTTCAACGATTTCTTTAGATTCGAAAGATACATGGTTCAGTATGGAGAGGGAAATGGTTGACAGTTTACAAAAATATTATTTGGAAAAGGGGGAATATTCGAAGCATTTTAGTAATTATGAATTTTTAAGTTGCTAAAATCAATGGTAATCATTATATGGTGAGATTATGTAATGAAAAGATGGTTATTAATTGTTCATGCCGCAAGAAATGTCCAGTCATATTAATCTGGCACGAATGAAAAGATTTTGAAATTTAATTACAAGATTTTTCCTTTAAGTGAACAATTAAAAAGCCATGTGGTGATTTAAAGGATGTTAGTTGATTATCAGAGGTAGACGGACTGGAGGTAAAGTTGGATTTTCTTATGCAGAGGTTGCAGAGTTTTCAGTCTATAAGGTGAGTTTCAGTATTTCTCCTCTATTACTGTTTTGGTCATGCATGTGATGTTCATGAAGAGAAATTGCTTCTTAATTAAGTAAATCTATAGTCACAAGGTCTGCATTCTAGATTTTTGACAATTCTTCTTTCTTAGTTTGTTCTTCTCTGGAGTTAGGGGATACTTCTCTTATGTATTATGACCTAGAGGAATTCAGAGAAAAGGTGAAGAATTCCATAGAAACCCCTTTCATTGAAGAAATTGCTGAAAGTGGTCTGGTTGAGGCCGCGACCTTTCCCCTGGCCATTCTGTGCCTTGAGTTGATTAGGGAGTGTATAAATAGGTATGATACCAGATACCAGTTCATCAGAAAAGACAATGGGGAGACTCTAATGTCAATTGATAGAGAGACCATCGTGCCTGTGTTAAAATCCCAGAAAAAGACACCTATTCTAATTTCACCCCCTCCCTTTCTGTCAGTCGATTCAACAAGAAAAGGTCTTAGTATATGAGCGTCATAGCTCAGAATTGGTTGCTTAAATTTTAGAAGAGCGGCTCCATCTTGCCTAAACCTCTTACCAGAGAGCACATGAAACCATATGTAAGAGGTTTAGTTTTATTGTTGCATAGAGTCAGAGGTACATGCCAAGCTTATTACTTCTAGGATTGGATGTTTTTATTTATTCAAATTATTCTCCGAGGTACTCAATATCTAGATTGGGGAGAATTAATAATCGAAGCCCTATAAGATGAGCTAAATTTAGGGTATTTGGGGGATAAAGATTTTTACATGTCTTCATACTTTTTGTATTGCC
The DNA here is from genome assembly GCA_018584345.1 of Thuja plicata. Classification (NCBI taxonomy): domain Eukaryota; kingdom Viridiplantae; phylum Streptophyta; class Pinopsida; order Cupressales; family Cupressaceae; genus Thuja; species Thuja plicata. The sequence goes on from MU224884.1 coordinate 2,686,015, forward strand.
TAGCTTGCACTAGAGAAAGGACTAGAATCCCACATGAACCTTGGTTTGAATGAATCAAAATCTATGAATATTATCCCCTGTTGCAGAAAGAGAGGTAAATAGAGAACTATACAAGAGTTAATGATGTATTCACCGATAGGCTATTTCATGAATTAACAGGAGCTTTGAAAAAAACAATGTCTGAGGAAGTGATGCAGTTTATAAGCATTTATGGAAGCTTTTATATTCAATATTGACATTTCACATATATCAGAGTGTGAGGATATGAAGACGAACCCATAAAATTGCCAAGGTAAGTCCAAAACTAAAGCCCAATTATCAACCGTCGGTAAACAATCCACAAGTGTTATTGTTATTGGCTCATCTGCACGAGTTACCAGGTATAAAGAATAGGCAAACAAGAAGGTGGAGCTGATCAGTGAGGAGGTGATTGACTTAGATTCTGGTGAGGAAGAAGGAAAATAAAAGAGTAACTAGTGTACTAGTCCTTAGCAAATAGATACAGACCAATTAACAGATAATATCCTTGACCTTGATGATTTAATGGTGCTAATCAATTCGACTCCAAACTAGTTTATTCTTGCTAAGAGTTCATATGATGGTACCTCAAGGTGGTTAGAATCCTCGATCAACAAAAAGTACAATGTGGTACCATTCTCTCTTCCTCTTGAGGACATGGTGAGAAAGTATGTTGTTAAAACTCCAAAGCTCAAGAAGCTGAAGACTACTTCTAGGGTCGACATTGATCCGGTAACAGGAAATTAGGTGGCTGAAGGGGCCAAACCAGTTACATATGGTGAGGTGGAGAGGCCTACAACAAAAGATTAGAATGTAGAAAAGGTTGACTTAGGTGTTGCAGACATGGATGCAGATAACCATCACTTTGAGGTTTCTGCAAAGCGAATGTTGACTAGATGTTGGAAGGATGGAAAAGACAAATGTGAATTGAAGAAAGAAATAAAGGCCATGACAGAATACATCGATGCCATAAGCAGCTCCAGTCCACACCTTATCTCCCAAGCTCCTCAGTCATTCAACCCCAACTCTCCAGGAGGCCAAAAATTATTGGAACAGATTCAATGAGGTCGGGTGATATCAGAGGATTTTGATGAGTGGGTAGAAGGAGTGAGCTAGGATGGAAGCAAGTTTATTCTTGATTCCAATAGGGTGTATGATAATTTTACTGCACTTATTGGTGAACTAAAAATGCAAACCCTTGCTTGGGAGACTGAGGAGATTAAGTGGAAAATAGTCTCCCTCCAGATGCCTGAAGTTCAGAGGTATGGGGTTACAAAATTCTTATCTAAAAAGCCCCTAAAGAGTATTGATGAAGGCTTGTTTTTTTCCTACAAAAAGAATGTAGAATGGAGGAACTCAGTGTCTAAAGTTGGTCGAGGAGAATTTACAAGATTGGAAAAAGAACTGCAGAATCTTACCCAATGCTTGTCAAATGATCTGAAATGCATTTTTCTATGGATGTCTGGCACGACGACACCATTGAACATGATATGAACGCGGTCATCAGGGCATTCAGAAAAGGAATGGAACAAGTGGAGAAAAGGAAAAATCCATCAATTAAAGAATTTTCAAAGGTGGCGAGAGCTAAGTCCCTGCTCTACCTATGTGTTGATTAGTTTCCAAAGAATGCAGATAGAGTAGCATAAATCAAATGGGAAAAGGAGACTTGGAAGCGGTAAATTATTCATATCAAGATTCCCAAATTTTCAGGGAATTCAAGAATTTTTGTCTGCTTACAAGGAGTGGAAGTCGATGTGTGCCACATCGCAGATCACAACTAGTCTGCAAACCCGGGCTTGCCCACTACCATTTAATGTGTTTATTTATTTCCAGTTTCTTTCAAAAATGTAAAGGACAATTTCTCCCTAGTTAGTTTTAAATCAATTTCAAAGTTTATTTTTAAACTCTTCTCCGGGGTTAGTTGAAAACCTCAGATGTTTTTCAATAGTTTAAAACAAAACTCTATATATAGCTAGATGGATGGATATGTTAGGGTTCCAAAATTTTGATTTTGAGAATCAATATACTTATGCATTTTTTGGAGGTTTTGAAGTATACTTTAGAAATATCTTTTATCTTTGAATAAAAAGTAGATCGATCTTTTAGACTTGACTTAGATCTATGTGTCTAATTCTATGGGAGTGGAATTTCCTTTCTGATGTACTGTTCTTAGACAGTGGATTTATCTTATATTAAAATATATACAGATAGATGTTCATGATGTGGTTTATTGGTGATGGATTTAAAATGATTTGATTCAGTGATATACATAAAACTGTGATTTTCTAGAATTTAATTGTTATTTTAAGAATCAAAATTGTGTATTCATTTCATATTGATGAATGTATATTTGTTACCTTACGTGCTTTTTGGTTAAAGGCATGCATGTGTGTTAGTTTAGGAATCTTTCATCAGAATATCTTGAAAGAGAGTTGTACCTTTCAAAATTCAGAGGGAAACTGATTATCATTTACCCAACTATTGTTAATAGATTTGTGCCTTTAAAGGAAGGGTTAGAGTCAAATAGCTATATCATTTATTGAAGGAAAAATTTGTTAGCCAACAATTATCAATTTCCTTTTCTATTTAATGCTTATAATAAATTTATCGAGTTTGAACAAGGGGAAGGATCTATGTCACATCCCTCTGGATTACTCATACTTTTGATGCTTTGGTTATGTTGATGCCCTAAGTGGTATCTAGTTTTTGTAAAACAATAGTTTTCTATTAGATTAATGCCCTAAATGATGTTTGATTTCTATAAACAATGGTTTTTTTTCTATTGATGCCCTAGATGGTTTCAGATGTTAAAAAAAGTGGTTTTGATTTAAAATGATGCCCTAGATGGTAACTTCTTTTATCTCTTACTTTCATGATGCATTAGTTCAGATATTATAAGTGGAATGACGTGATGATTTCATTCTTATCAGAAAGTAATGTAATTGTTTATCTTACATTTATGTATACATAACAATCTTGCAATGTCATGATTTTAGACTAAATACTCTTGTTCTGGGCAAATGGATGCAAGAATGACTCAACCCTGAGAAAAAGGGGGAGAAGATATCACCAGGAAAGGAGGGTTCAATATGGTTATAACTTATGACTATCTGGATTACAGGAAACTGGTAAGTACTTACTAGAATTGGGCTAGTGCAACCTAGATGACATGGGTCCCTATCAGGATCTTGGGGGAGGGGTGTCTATTGATGCCTCTTAGTCATTTTGAAGGTAGCCTTGGAGTTGTATGATTACAGTGTCATCGACTTGAACCATGCACGACCATCCTTCCTCTGGTACTCTAAGTGATAACTTTAGTGCCAATGTTCGTTTTGAATGTTTATTTTTGTCTTACCTAGTGGTTATATACATATATACATGTACACATGCCCACGCACACATATATATATAAAAGGAGACTTGATCATTTTAAAACATTTAAACATTTTATATTATTTTAAAAACCATTTTGATATTTATTATCAAATTAGGGGTTAACTTGACCTCCTGTCTTAGCTCTTGATCGAGTTTAATTTGAATAAGGCAATGAATTTTGGGAAATCAATCAGGGCCCGTTTGGTTGGGGAATTGAAAAATAATGCAAATCATGGTTATCTATACCCTGGTTATGCTTTTTTGGGACTATTTGGTTGCCCTGGAAGATGGATTTGTAAATCCACATTCTCCGTTTGGTTGTCAAATTGAAAATAGGAATTCGAATTTATGAAATTCTCATTCTTTGTTTGGTTGAACATTTTTGAATTGGGATTAGAATGCAGGTCTCCATATTCTCTATTTGGTTCTGCAATTTGAATTAGAATTTGAGTTTGGGTCTCCATCTTCTTCGTTTGGTTGTTCATTTCAAATTAGAATTGGAATATGACACCGATTTTTTATTTTTCATTTTTTTAAATTAATTTATGATTAGTCCGTTT
>MU224884.1:2698923-2720491 GCA_018584345.1 Thuja plicata
CATATTTACAGAGATGCCCTAGGGTTTGTCATTTTTGAACAATCAAAATATATTCTGACGGAGCAATGAAGAAGACATGATGATCATGCGTACCTGTTCAGAGACTGTCGAAGACGAACACAAACACACAGACGCAGACACTGTCGAAGACGAACACAAACAAAAAACCGTGGATACGAGTCCGCCAAAACGTGGATATCTGCGGACCCGACGAAAAACTAAAATGGGGTTTAAAACCAAAAACCTGGACTTGCCCAGACCCGATGGGAAGATTAAATTTGGTTGATAATAAGACATAACCATGGATTTGAAAGATATTCCACCTCTTGAGGTGGAATGAACTTATCCACGTTTTGGGGCAAACTAGGGGTTTCGAAATCCACATTCCCATTTTGAAAAAGGGCAACCAAACGGAGTATTGTGCGGCATAACCCGGTTATGGGCGGCATAACCCGGTTATGAGGTGCAACCAAACGGGCCCTCAATGACTTCATTATTGAGAACACTGACTAGTGAACTCTTGACACTGCAGAAACATTGTGAATCAATGAAATTTTGGTTATATACTTTGGCAAGGAAACACTAATAAATTTATATAATCTTTGCGGCGATTAAACCATGAAGATATGTTGAAGGTCCATTTTCTCATCAACCACGATGTATGGGTGGCGAAAATATAGAGCCAACTCAGCGAAACCATGTAGGAGAATATCTCCAGGATATATATTTGGAGAACGGTTTCTTGAAGGGGATTCTTTTTCATTTTCTTAGCTTTTGATAGAATGAAAATCACGGGACATTCTTAGCAGCTGTCTTTCTAGAACCAGAACGAAAATGATAGTTTAGGAAGGATTAAACAGAGGAAGCTCTTGACTTATGCATTACAGATATATACACATATTTGTGTATATATACATACATATACATATATACATGTGTGTGTTTATATACACATGTGTGTATATACATATATATGAATACATATACACACGTATGTGAGTAAATATACACATATGTGTACACACACACACACACACACACACACACACACACACACACACGTGTAAAGCTTAAATTTGGTTTTATAAAAATTGGAATTGGAATAGTCAATTCTAATTTTACCTATTTAGGTGGAAGATGCATATTCCTATTTTGGAGCAAAATTGAAATTTGAAAATTCCAATTTCAATTTTGTAAGATGGATACAAACATGGAATTGGCATTATCCGGAATTAGATAATGCCAATTCCAGTCCAATTCCGTGAAAGAAACGGGCCCTTAGACGTATGGCTGAAAATTACTTGTGTAATCTTTTATATTTAAGAAGAATTCTTAGCTTTATGAAATATGTAAAAGCTTTTGCATGCAATAAATAACTAAGAATTTCCTGGCTCTTTCGATTCTAAAAGAACTTCAATATTTTAGTTTGCACCAAACTGAATTGGAAACTTAAATGAAAAAAAGGTTCTTTTTACTGTCAAGCAAAGCTCTGTCTTATTAAGTGGCAAGTTTTGTGAAAGTTATTCTTTGAAATTTTTTGTAAACATAGGCGGAGGTTCAAACTTTAAATTTTGTAGTTGTTTAAGGTGCTATCTAGACCATGCTATTAAAGTTCCGATGAATTCTCAGAAGGAAATAATTGTGTATTGAGTACAAAATATAGCAAACCTTACAGCTGTTCAAGTATGCCTATAGGCTCAGACTGTTATTCACTGCATACTGACATAGCTGAAATGTTATATAAGACTTGCAGTTTCTTAAGGATTGAGGAAAAATGTACGGTGAATGTTTTCAAGATATAATTATGTTGGTGCTAGAACCACCTCTCTCAACATTAAAAAAAAACAAGTGGATAGTTCTGCTGTTATAGACAGGGTTCGAGCTCTACCTTGTGATAAAGTTAGAGGAGATAACTTGCCCAACCCCTGCTGTCAGAATTAGAACAATTTAAATAAGAGACTTTCTCAGTAGTTTCAACTTGAGAAACTGTTGTGGTGGTTTAAACTTACTGATTTGAGAACTACTCCATGAGCTCATTAGAATGGACAGAGCACAACTTGAGCAACAACTCAAGTGCATGTACTCTTTAGGATCAGATGAGGATCCTGATTGAGTACATGGGCTTGAGAGAGTATATTGTGCAGCTCCACGCTAAGTGGGTCATGTATCTACTTTTGGTTTAGTTTAAACACAAACAAATAAAATAAAGAACCAAGATAGAATGGTCAAACGTTCATATGCAAGACAAGTGTGTCAGAACATATAGAGAACAAAAGAAAGAAAACCTTTTTCCCCCTTTAAGCTTACCATTAGCCTATTGTGTTCCTAAGGGTACAAGTCGGATAGGGTGAGAACTTGACGAAACGATAACATGTAAAGTGAATCCTTGGCCAAGGTGTACTAATCACGTGCTAGTGTTTGTCAATTCTTAACATTTTAGATAGAGTCTTAGTCAAGAGTCATACTAAGATAGTTGTAGCTATAGGGTGTGACCGACTATGGTTGTAGGGTCTTATACCAGTTCCCACATGACTTGATATAACCATTTTACATCCCTTGCGAAGGGTCGAGCCCACTTTGAGTAGGAAGTGAGCAATGGGGATGGGTAATGATCCATGGTTGGGTGGATAAACACCTCGGTGATATCTGTTTCCTCCCTATGATACAGATTGGAACTAAATTAAAAAAAAGATACCAGATGGTAATGTTAATAGTAAGAATCTTTTCTTTCTTAGTACTTATATATGATGATTATTATGTATTGTAGAACTAGAATACTCTAAGAATGTATCTTTAATGTATTTTGGAAATTGTTGTTTATTTGTTTTAATATATATATATATATATATATATATATATATATATAATATCCCTTTCAAGTCATATTCAAATTTGAGATCATCTGATAAACTAGTTGTTACTTCTTGTTATAATTTAGTGCATGTTACATCTACAGAGAGCAATGCGCATGGATAATCACAAGTTATATTTCACACAATCATATATTATATTGAGTTACCATAATAATAATTGATAGTAGGTCAATTAAAAAAACTCATATTGCTACTTGTATCAATAGGAACTATTTCTTTTAATATATGTCTACTAAAATAAGAGTTAAAACATAATAACATAAACATTAGACTAAGTGTTTTAGTAGATGTAATCATATAGATTATAACACACATCATATATGTACAAAATATATATGTCATTTGTTATATATAACTTTTAATTCATGAAGTTGTAATATCTTTTAATAAGAACACTGACATTAATTTTAAACCATACATTTTTTAACATATCAATTAACAAATTTATAACACTAAAATTGGGAGCATTAAAATAATTTGATATTGAATAGGATAAATTTTAAAGCATCTTACAAAACTTTAAACAAATGGAAACTCATTGTACTAACTCTGGTTGGTTGTCATTGCAGTAAACATTTCAATGTGAAGCTATTCCAAGGATGGTTAAGCTCATAGCAATATAAGACTCGGGTTCCATTTGGTTATAATTAATATAACTAGCTATTCTTAAACATAATATATAATTCTTTTAATACAAATGGAATTTTTTAAATATAGATTAATATAGATGAGATGTACAAAACTACTATTGATTTTTTGATCTTTAAACTGAATGCAATTTTAAATGTTTGGTACTTCACACAACAGAATATGATTCTCACTAAAGAACTTTTACCCTTCTATAAAAATATCAAGTGGTTAAGTGTGCAGTTCGGCTGACAATTTTTTATGAGGTAGGAATTTATCTTATTTCTTACCTTCAACATACCACTGAATGGCTAGAAATTGTTGTTGTTAATCTACTAGACACACAATACTAGAAGTTGCGCGCTTTTGTACTTGCAACGATTGAGCCAATAAGAGTTTTGATTTTCAAGAAAGTGATATGTTTTGTACATTGGAAAAAGTAGATATTAATAGTATGTAGAAGGAATTCTGGAAATGATATATAACAATCCTTAAGTCATGAGGTTTTCTCGTAAATTATATTTGTTGTCAAATTTGTGACTGGTTTATTACATAATAGTGATAGCAAATAAATGATAAATGAAACAAAAAATATAATTCAATCTCGTGAAAGATAAATGAAACACAAAATAACATTTAACAAATATTTTGGCTCCTACAAACTTTTTGAGACTGGGCCTAAAGCAGATTTCCATGGTAAAGATCAATGTTGAACAACCTTGCAAAAACAGATCAAAGATCATTCTTATAAAAATAGAAATATTTAAAACGAAGAAGTTTTGTTCAATTCAGTTTAAAACTGGAGCATACGGTCAATGAGTAAAATGAAAAAAAACTGTACAAATAGGCAGTGGAGTAATATACTCTAAATCAGGGCAGCAAAGAAGCAATAAATATTTCATTTGCTTTAATGAAATCCATCTCCGCATCCAAATCTATTTCCTTAAATAAGTAAACTAATGCAGATATGATTCTTTGGTGCCCCATCCGCTTGATGTGATGTGACATATGCATGTCTAACTACCATTCACATCATTATGTTGAAGTAATGTACAGACTTTACTATTTTTTACAAAGCCATCTAACTAAAAAATTAGAATATAAACTAGAAAATTATTTGAAAAGTTCCGAGCTGATAATTTTAAGATGCATGTTTATCTAAGTTGTTTTGTGTTCAAGCAATAAGATACACAACTCCTTCTATGATGAAAGCCAAATATATACTATCAAGTTGATGGGAAACGAAAAGAAAATTTAAGGCAATTCATAATTTGACAGGGAGCATTTCCAATCAAATTTAACCAGCTTGGTTATATTATATCTTTTCATAATGTAAGAGTTTGCTATAGCAGACCAATACTCAAAAGTTGAGAAATCCATGGAGAACATATGCAGCTTGTTAGGGGTCAACATATTTATGATATGAATGACTCTTGTTGTTCAACTTTCATTTACTCCAAAAGGTTTAGAATAGTAAAAGAGAAAATCTTCTTTGTAATCAAGAATGAACATATTACATGGATTTTCAATTATTCAATGATAATTAGTTGTAGATAAGGAGTAGCTTCTAAGTTCAATACATCACCATAATTTCAAGACAAAAACAAAAGTTATAACAACAATTTATAATTGATGTGCTGGCAAGTGCAATTTCATTATTTACTCAAACCAAAACCAAAAATGCTCCATCAATGATATCATGTTACATAAACTGTCACAAAAAAAATGTCACAAACTGAACTGCTACCAAATGCAATTTTGAGCTTGCTTCAACCAAAACAAAGGTTATAACATCATAAATATCATGAAACATCAACATTTACAACTTTAGGTGCAAACAAGAAATAACACAAGACAACAAATTTCTTTAGGTTCATGAGGCCGCCCATTATCTGAAAATTGAACTGTTGTGTTGTACACTTTCTTACCAAAAACATGTTCTTTCTTTGAAATAAGAATTGTTTCACCAAAGAAAGGACTTGCATTAGTCTTCTTATAGGTCTCCTTGGTCATATCACCAAGAAGAAGAGTCATTTCGTAATCTTAAACTACAACTAAAAAGTAGCCATGCAAGGGCTTAGGACCAGATCCGTACTTGGCAAATGATAGGTCCCAAAACACATCAATTTGTCCGGTGCCCACCTCAAAACTCCTAGACCCCTTTTTCTTTGAAAACAACAAGGCTTCATATCCACGGTTTTCCCGTTCCTTCGCCCAGGGTTCGAAGCTCGCGATTCTAGGGCAGTGGGGATTGTGTTTTTTGAAATGAGCGAGTCAGAGTGCGACATGAATTCGTCAGAGCAGTGGCGGCGGCAAAAACTGAAGTTTCTGTGCAGCTTCGGTTACAACATTCTACCGGGGTTGTATGACGATAAGCTTCGATATGTTGGGGGAGAAACCCAAATCACAACAGACATGCACAAACCCTAATGATAGGAGAAAAAAAATAGAACAAAAAAATGATATCTACCACGTACAAATTTAAAATATAAAACTCAAATAGATCAAAGCAAGTGACTTATCTCAGGACATAGTTACTGGAAATGAAAAAAAATGCTTCAAAATGCTTCTGTGCAAAGAACAATGCATACAGGAAGAGAAATAGGAAGTCAATAAGGCCCACATATTTATCTTCCTCAACGGCCTCAATCAATCATATGCAACCAAGAAAGAAAAAAAGGAAAAGAAAATTGTTTCCATTTTCCATGGTTTGTAGATTTGTTGGAGTATTTTGTTGTGTTGTTTCCATTTTTGAGCAAATGGACTTCTAAACTGCTAATTCTTCTAAATTAATAATTTTTTTTTTGGTTTTTGCATTATTGTACAATCACGAAAAAAAATCAGTTAAAGACGCAGTCGAAAATTTCTTTTTTAGAGAACAAAGCTCCCACAAATAACTTATCGACTAATTATTATAGATCACTTCTACAAAAATCGTATACAATCAATTTATATTAACTAACTTCAAACCAACTACTTAAATCTAAAACTATCATGATTATCAAGTACAAACTTAACACCTTAAATCATAAGCATATCACATATAACTTTCATCAATAGGGAGTTTAGAAAACAAAGTGCAAAACAATCAAGTACTATTTTGGAAAGATGGTTTTGGTATCATAAAATTTGGCAAAGGCTGTGATATCAGAAATGCATTTTCAAATATTATTATCATTACTTTTCAATTAGAGTTACATCCTTGACATGGATATATTCTAGCATGGTAAACCATTTCTTTTTTTAAATCTATCCCTTCTCTTTTTTAAAATCTTTCACTTCACAATCAGCAATATAAAGCAAGAATTATCAGTGAAATCCATGTAGAAGGCAGAAGACTAAGATACTAACTATGAAAAAACTTTTAAGACAGATCATCACAAGTTCCATTAATCTAAAACCACATACAGATCTGTATGTCTTCCCAGCTCTCATACAAGCAGGTCATCATTAATCACAAGCAACAGATATGAGTACAACAGATATCTGTCTCAAACAGCCCTTATACACCAACATAGTTTATTTATTACAACATAACATTCCAACTATTATATGATAAAATTGTCACTCAGATTTTAGGATGATGACCATATATTATAATTGTGAATATAATTTTATCTATCATTTGCAGTTGCAAGGATTGCAAGTGCAGCTGTCTCCACATTTACACCCACCTGCACACTTGCATCCATTCTCCCCTGCCACACTCATTTCTTCATAACACCTGCATTTTCATTCACAAAATCCATAATTCAGTACCAACTTAAAATCAATTTCAAATCTAAAGATCATTGGGTACCTGAAAAAACCAGGAAAGAAAAAGAGTTTACTCCATGTCAGAAGCAGTGGCAACAAAAACAGGGGCCTCTGCAACATTCTCAGGGAAGGCCTTGCATCTGCAATCACAACAAACCATTCATTTCCCATTTCAAAAAACCCCACAATTCATCCATGCATCTGAAATTTTCTCCCTTGAATTCATAGATAAATACTTAAAACTACCACTCCCAATTTCAAAACAACACAGGAAACCCACAATATAATTTTCTCCCTTGAATTCATACAAAGAAAAAGAACACCATTAACAGAAGTTACCCTCCACAGCCATTTCCACAGCTGCAGTTGGCACCACACCCACAATTTCCTCCACAGCAAGACATCTTCACCACAACTTCAGCCACAAAAGCCAATCAGAAACCTGTAATACCCAAAATCACAGATCACAATTGAGCTCAGTCTGAGATACAATGAGATCAATAACAAAAGGGGTATTTATTAGAAATCTGAGATAAAATGCAGTTAATGCTGAAACGATGACCGTCCACGTGGCAGAAATCGGTGCCGTCCACTCAGCAGACAGAAATTCAACGGGACCGTCCAACGTCACTCTCATATTTACCTGATGAAGTGCCTTGAATTTCTGATCCCTTCTTCATTAACGAACCTTCTGACTGGTTATAGCAAGTTGAAAGTCGGAAGTAACCGGATCACTAAATCTGATTTTAGAGTGGGGTTGTTTAGTACTATTGGATAAAGCAATTCTATTCTATGATTGAAGTTGAAATATGTTAGTCTTTTTTTTGCCTCAGTTTTCTTTTTCGTGCGGAAGACAACCGATTGCTTTTACCCTGTTTTTTATTTAATTATTTGTGAAATTAAAAATATTTTTGACGAGATATTCTATGTCAGTAGTTTATAGTCGAAAGAAAAGGGCACTCCTAGTGCTATATTTTCCACCTTTCGTTTTATATTACTTTATGTTGATGATTTTGTTATATGTTTTTTATATATTTTAGATTAAAGTTATCCTACTTTTATAGTTCATTTTGATTATGCAAGTGTTGTTTTTCAAAGATCTCATTTTTTTTTAAAGTTCACAATTTTTTTGGCTTCGAGCCAAGGATTGAGGGTATCCATTCTCCCAAATTCTGTCGGGGCACGATCGTGACCTCATCCCTTATGGTGTCAGAGTCTTCACCAGCAGACTAAGGACCCATTGACAAGATCTCATATTTTCACATCTCGTATTGATTAGGGAGTTTTATTTTTTGATTCAACTAGGTGAAATATTTTGTTTGAATTGAATCCAAAAACAACATTCACTAATATTTTTAGATTTTATAATATATGTATTTTAAAATGATTTATTTCAATATTTTCATATATGTCAATGCTTTGTTAAAGATGTTATAAAAGATCTCATATTTTCACATTTCGTATTGATTGGGGAGTTTTGTTTTTTGATTCAACTAGGCAAAATATTTTGTTTGAATTGAATCCGAAAATGACATTCACTAATATTTTTAGATGTTCTAATATATGTTTTTTTTAAATAATTTATTTCAATAGGTTCATATATGTCAATGCTTTGTTAAATATGTTTTTGTTATTATTTTTAAAATTCATTATACTTGAATTACAAATTAATATTTGTGTTAAAATTTTATTTTAATGATAAAATATCTACATATGATTGTTATTCATTGGCGAGTATATTAAAACATACATAATTTGTTGTTTAAAGCAAGCGTTTAAATGAATAATCCTTCAGTAATTTAAATGTTAAAAAGTATTATTTTAATAACTATGACAACACATCTAGAAATGTTTGTAATATTTTTCTTGTTTATATCAAGCTATTTATCATACATTTATATGAACATCCATATCAATGTCTAAATTTATGATCACTTTTGCTTTTATTAGTGTCTAAATCTTGAAGCTTGACAAAAGTGCAACAAAGTCGTGTACATCAAGCCTTGCATAACAATTCCCACAATGCTTTTTAGCATCACCATTGCATTCTTTACTTATATATACATCAAATGAGTGGTTTCTACAAAGACATAATTTTACTCTAGATAGAATCATAAAAAAAATAGGATCTAATTGCACCATTAGACAAGATCACTACACTGACATCAATTATGTCTACTTCTTAATCTTATTTACATTCATAGAATTCAATTTACTATGTTAATCAATTTTTTACACTACAAGTCAGGTCAAGCAACCTAATTCTTCTTATTTCAATTTTAGTTTATGTTAGCATATATTAATTGTTGAATAAAACTCAACTTATATATATCTAGAATCTAACTTTTAATTAATTTGATCCATTTATATATTATCAATATTTTTCAACGTCATTTTATTTCCCATCATAATTGTGACCCTGTAACTTAAATGGGTGAACCTACAATAGTGAATCCCATTGTGGGACATCACTTTTTTCAACTTGGATGGAGGTGAAAACTTAAAAACACTTTCTTTCAAAGGTACATCAAAAGTATGTATTTATTTAAAATAGAATAAAAGGACCTTTATTTGAAGGCTCTTTTTTCAATTTTTGGAAATACCTTTGTTTGAAGATTTTTTTGTGGGAACACCATACGTTTGAACGAAGGCCCTAAAAGTGACTTTTCCACTTTAGGTCTTACATTTTACCAAGTCTTTATATTTCAAATCTAATAATTTCTAGGATTGTAACACTCAAAGTAAGCTTTCTAATGACAATAATATTAATTATATTTATTTTCTATCCTCCAGTGAAGATAGGTTTTTCAAGGGCTGGGGGCCCAAATCGATTGGCAAGAGCTTCCTATAGTAAAGCACGAGATCACAAGGTCCAATCTCTCCCCAGCCCACATGGTACTAGAGGACACGTCGTGCCAACATCACTGATCACGTTAAAATTTTTACCCGATGCACTGGTGTTTAGAGGGGGTGTTGTAACCAATTCCCACAGTTTAAGAAAAAAATAGGTTTTTCAAAAAATTTGAAGGTCTTTGTTCCACACACATGAAAAGATAGTAAAATAGATTTAAAATTTGAAAACCAAATTTTCTCTAGATCTAAGATATTTATGTTCTTATTTCAACAAAAAATAATTTGAATAAATAGAGAAAAATTTATGTGATGTTGAATGAACCTATGTTTGAATTATGGCTAATCTCACTCAATAAATTATAAAAAGTAAACCATTCAATATAAATTATGGAAAAATATCCATGCACTAGATATATGTGTTACAAATTTACATTTAAAAATGTATACCTTTATCCTTCCTACAAATAAAGTTATGATATATCTAGAAATGTCACTTTTTGAAAATATTGTTAACTATAAATAATAAGTTATGTTAAAAATTATGTAAAAAAACACACATTATTTATTAATTCTTTTAAAAAAATTATAATATATAGATAAAATCTAAAAAATGACCACTTCATGATGTAATTGTTAGATTCTTAATGGTTTAGTTGCAATAGATGCGAGATGGTCAAAATTTGGTGAAAATATTGATTTCAACATCCTACTTTGGCCAAAAAGTGAGACACTACAGTCAAATCACCCACATACAAGTATTCCATACAATGAAAAAATGTTTAGTTTTCTAAATTTGTTGCTCTAATTTGTCCTTATTTTTTATATTTAATGATCTTAGTGCTTCACTTATTATTTGGTACTTCCCCTTTCAAATCCCCCATTTTTTGGCTTCATTATTAAATGTCACTATGAATTACAATTAGCTATTTTCCTTGGCATCCACTTTTAAATGCCTTGAGGATCCTAACATGTTCTCATGTAAGTTCTTGCACAAGTGCCTCATCCTTTGACAATCTCATAAATTCTTATAAAAAAGAGGGTGTTATATGTTCTAGGGATATGTATAAGTTTAACATGTTTCTATCTTTTGATCTTCTCCCAAAATTTTTCTCACCTTTCCTTCTAATTGGAAAGGTTTACTTCATTTTTTCAAAAGATTCATAATGATCATACTCCTTGCATGTCATGCGAGTGATGATGATACTACACCTTGTCCAAATAGACATGATGCTAATTTGTGTTGCCATGACGAGATCTCACATGTCACTTATGATAGTCCTTCATTGTTATCCCTTGGCTCATGGTTTATTTGTGACTTTTCAATGAGGATTTTAATGAAACTTGAATAATTCAAAAGGAAATCAATGACTCTTGAATGAGTCAAATATTTATTTTTCTCTCATTTGCATGATATTTGTATCGAATCCTTATTCCAAATAGATTTGTTGATGCTTTGGATATAATGAATGGACTTAATGTTTGAAGGCTTCAATGAATATCAAGGCGCAACTTGATGCATGAGCATCCTAGGATTCTTGGCAATCCTGTATCAACCAAAAATATTTTTTCTTTTAGAGTTCAGTGGCTTGGAGGATTTCTCGTTTGAGTACTCAATTTTATGTTGATCAATGGTTGGTCAGCTCGGTGACTAAGCTCGGTGGTGTTCCGCTCAGTGGTGTTTCGCTCAGTGGTTTTTCTCGGTAGCCTTTCACTATTGGTGACTCAGTACTTTGTGCTTTGTGCTCAATTATTTCTCTGAGTAGGTTCGGTTGGCTCAATGGCTTCACCGACTGGTTGTTGTTGGCTCGGTTCTGCTTAGCCGACTGGTCTCTATTGCTCGGTGGTCTTTTTACCGACTAGATTTTATATGATGGATTTGCAGGCCGACTTGCTAGCCGACTTATGCATTTAATTTGGGTCACGATATTAATGATGAATCTTTCATTGCGGATTGTGAGGACCTAAATCTAGGTCATTGGGTTCTCCAATTCTAGATAATTATGGATCTTATAGGTTGACTTGTTGGTTGCCTCTTGTATTTAAGTTGTATTATGTTCTTATCTTAGGGCATTAGAGGGGAGATCCGATCTGAGAACTTGGATTGTGAGTCGTATGTCTTGGCAAAAGGTAAATGGCCCGATGCTTGTAGAATATCTATAATAGATCTTAGTTTGACTCTTTGTAATTGGCCGTAACCAGGAAGGCCTTACAGCTCAACATGTTAGATGTAATTGATGATAATAAGTATCTTATGTTGGTTCCTATTCCTGAGTTATTGGCTGCAAGTCTGAACATCTCTTTTGAGATATCTCCGGTCTTGACTGCATCATATGATATCAGAGCTAAGTGTCAATCACTGGAGGAGGAGCTAAGTTTTCAATCGCTGGAGACTAGTGGATTGAAGATGTCTCTGAAGAAAATCTGTGAGATCACAAAGAAGGAACCTAAGGAGGAATTCAATCTGGAAGATTTTAGAACTTTTTAGAGACAAGTGCAAGATCTATAAGAGGAGTTGTGAAGAAAGAATGCATCTAAAGAAAACCGAGATAGTGGTGAGGAATCTGAGGAAGAAGATAATTTTGAGGAAGCTATAGAAGACGTCATAGATCCTGAAGAGGCTAGATTTCTGAAAGCTATGTATAAGATTGGGAAAAGACCTAAGATTGAATTTTCTACATATGCTAGAAGCCTTAGGCCAGAGGAGTTGATCGATTGGATTAATGAGATGGATGAATACTTCGAGTATGAGGAAGTGGAAGATCTTGATAGAGCTCTATTTGCAAAGACAAAACTTAAAGGTCATGAAAATATATGGTGGAGAGAATTTCAATTGGAAAGAGGTAGGAGAGGAAAAGACAAGATTACTAGATGGAACTGAATGGTTGAAAATCTGAAGAAGCAATTCATTCCGGTGGACTATGAATTGAAGATGTTTAAAAAGATGCAAGGATTGAAGCAGACAAACAAATCAGTGCAAGAGTATATTGAGGAGTTTTATAGAGTCCTGATTAGGACTGGTCATTTTGAAGCTAATAAAGAGAAGGTTCCTAGGTATATCTATGCCTTGAGACCTAGGTCAAGAAGAATTACTTACTTTTTAGATGACAACAATAGGAGATGCTTATCAGATGGCGTTGAAGATTGAAGAGAAGTTGAACAAAAAATTTGAAAGCAGACATAATAATCAAAACTGAGGTGGTAGGGATGATGACACAACTACTGGGAGTAATGGGGTGGAGAATTCTAAGAAGATTGATTTAGGATCTGGCTATAGTCAAACCACTAGGAATTAAAATAGTGGGTATATAAGAAGAGGAAGAAATGATTTCATCGGTACTTATTTTTAGTGTGGTGAGAAGGGACATAGGGCCTTTTCATGTCCTCAAAATAAGTTTACCCTAACTACCAAGGAGAGTCCAGTGAATACTATAGAAAACAGTGAAGTTCTGATCACTAGAAGACTGGCTACATGTATTAATGAACCAGTGCAGAGAAGAAATTTGTTCAGAACTAGATGTAAGTGCAAGAATAAGGTATGTAATGTCATAATTGATGGTGGAAGTTATGAGAACTTTGTTTTAGAAGAGATGGTTAGTAAGTTAAAGTTGGAAAGGAGGAAATATCCTAATCCTTGTCAGATTAGTTGGATACAAGATGTGTCTAAGGTTAGGATTGAGGAACAATGCCTAGTTAATTTTAAGATTGGGTCTTATTATGATGAGATATTATGTGATGTGTTGCCTATAGATGCTTGTCATCTTTTGCTCAATAGACCTTGGCAATATAACAGACATATATTGTTTGATGGTCATGCTAATACCTATGTGGTTAGGAAGGGAGGTTCCGAATATAACTTGGTACCTTTACAAGAAGCGAGAGTTAAAAGATGTGGATTCATTAGGTGTTGTCCGAGTGACATTGGCATTAAAGTTGATGAACCTATTCCTATGAGTGAAAGGAAGGAGGATCTGAAGGAAAAAGTTAAGGAGAATGACATCTCTAAGGAACTTGCAGAAATTAAGAAAAAATGACATTTCTGACTAAGGTGGTGCAACATATGATGGCACTTGTGACATAGAGAGATTCAAATGACACCGAGTTGATTAGTAAGTTTGGTGAGGATGAGGTTCCCCAAAATACTGATGGTATCAAAAGTACATTTAGAGAGCAGAAGAAGACAAAGGATGGTCGAAGTCAGTTACTATCGGTTGCAGATAGGAAATCTGAGAAAAGTGCAGGGCAGGTGAAGTTTTTGAATGGGAAAATGGACAGAGTGAAGACAACATGGGATGAAGGACAAGAGGAGATATGGGTTACGACCAAGTATGGAATACATGTTTTGATTCCCTTAAGATGTTCATGATTTCCTTTATAGGAACATCTTTTACCTGGGGTGTCTGATGCAGGAGCATCCTAGGATTCTTGGCAATCATGTATCAACCAAAAATATGTTTTCTTTTAGTGTTCGGTGGCTTGGAGGAGTTCTCATTTGAGTACTTGATTGCTCAATTTCTTGTTGATTAGTGGTTGGTCGAATCGGTGACTAAGCTCGGTGGTGTTGCTCAGTACCCGATCACTATTGGTGACTCAGTTACTGTTGGTGAATCGGTGCTTTGTGCTCGGTTGTTTCTCCGAGTAGGTTTGGTTAGCTCGGTGGCTTCATCGACTGGTTTCTGTTGGCTCGGTTCTACTTGGCTAACTGGTCTCTATTTCTCGGTGGTCTTTTTACCAACTAGGTTTTATTTGATGGATTTGCAGTCTGACTTGTTGGCTGACTTATGCATTTAATTTGGGTTTCCATATTAATGATGAACCTTTCATTGGGGATTGTGAGGACCTAAATCTAGGTCATTGGGTTCTCTAATGCTAGATACTTGTGCATCTTATAGGCTGACCTATTGGTTGCCTCTTGTAGTTAAGTTGTATTCTGTTCTTAGCTTAGGGCATCTGAGGGAGATCAGATTTGAGTGTTGGATCTGACAAGTTGGATTGTGAGTCATATGTCTTGGCAGAAGGTAAATGGCTTGATGCTTGCA
The DNA here is from genome assembly GCA_018584345.1 of Thuja plicata. Classification (NCBI taxonomy): domain Eukaryota; kingdom Viridiplantae; phylum Streptophyta; class Pinopsida; order Cupressales; family Cupressaceae; genus Thuja; species Thuja plicata. Next base: position 2,714,069 of record MU224884.1, read on the forward strand.
GAAGATCTATAATAGATCTTAGTGTGACTCTTTGTAATTGGTTGTAACCGGGAAGGCCTTACAAACTGACATGTTGGATGTAATTGATGATAATAAGTCTCTTATGTTGTTTCCTATTCCTATGTTATTGGTTGTTTCCATTGTTCTTGTTGTTGGATGCAAGTCTAGACATCTCTTTTGAAAACTCTCCGGTCTTGACTGCATCACAACTTTACATACCAAACCATTTTTACCAAATTACATTATGAAAATATGCATAATGATATGTTCCTTATTGATACATTTAAAGAATCTTATGGATGAAGCCTTAGAATATATTGATATGTGTCATACTTCTTATACTTCATTCATTGTGATTCACCATACTTTTATAGATAACGTCTCTTGGATCTAGATAATTTTTTTACATGATTCTCATCATTCACCTTATAGTGGTCATTTCTTAGGAGAATCATTTATGTATGATGTTTGATACACCATTTTTTGATGTCCATAGTGCTCCTATATATTATTTTATGCCTTTTCTTGAGGCATCTTTTAAGAATTGTGAGTACATGATAATCATTATGTCTCATCTACACATGAAAAAATACATATGGTTTAAACACAAATAAGGAAGAGGAACAACATGATCATCACTTACAATTTTTACTAGGTTTAAGTAAAAATAATTTGCATTTTTCATCTATTACACATAACATTGATACACATAAGGCTATTGGATAATTGTTAATGAAATCTCTATCATTATCCTCGCCGCTAAATCAAACAAACATCCAACCAATCAATACTTAGCATAAGAAAAGTACAAAGAAAAATAAGGATTTCAATGACTTACAAAATTCTTGGAATAAGGATTTCACAAGAAAAATACTACATGATTTATGTTGGAATGTTGCATATTGACGTATCCTTTACCAATTGGATTTGTGATATCTTGTTTTACAATGTGTGATGATAGAGGTGACCAAACTAATTTGTATAGTTTCATTCAAACATACATATGTACCTATTCTATATTTTATAGGGAAATAATACTTGTTGGGTTGTTTCTATTAAGCTTTGGAGTGTTAGAAAGAGGTATTGTACACCTTACATAACATTGAATCAATTAAATTATGTGAATTAAATATTTATTTTGTGGTACATCCTAGGTGACATGTTTAGCCATATGATAAGATATTATTTTGGATCCGCTTGTAAAGTTATATGTAACATTAGATGAACTATTTTATGTAAGATGCACATAAAAAAAATAATCTTGGAAAATTGAGTATTAAAAAGTAAATAAGGGTTTAATGGTTTCATGGACTCATGTTTTTGAGGCACATAGTTTAAACATGAGTCCATATCTAGTTTACCTTTACCACCTAGTTGTATTTATGTGATTTTTTTTCGATAAAGGCAAGCACATTTTTAGTGGTTGAGGTTGGCTATGGAGATTTTGGATTGGTTGTCATTGTATTAAGCTTTATCTTAGGTTTGTATATGTGGAGGATGATACCCAATGTGTGGATACATACTTGGAAACATGGAAGATGTATTATAAGAACTTGATGTTTCAAAAAAGTTCATGAAGACTCTTTAAGTGTGTTATAATGTTTCCAAAGATGTATTTAAAGGAAGTAGGACCAATTCTTTTCTTTTAACCACAAGAATGAACATGAAAAAAAAGTATTCAAAATTTCTCGAGTATATTTATTTCATTTGTCACCAAACTATTGGGGAAGTCATTTGGGTTGGTATACTTTGTGATAACAAATATTTTATTTATATGATATATTTAAGGTATGCTCTTGTTTAATGACTGTCACAAATCCCCATCTATCACTTTTGACAACCCATCTTTAGAAGTTCGTGCTACATATAGGGCTGTGTTTTATGAACACTCTACAATATTAGCTTCATTGTTTCATTTATTATAGTTTCTTTTTTTATTTCTATATTTTTTTGGCAAAGGAAGCTATTAATCTAGGCATAACTCTTTGGGAAGGGAACGTTGATAATGAAACTTTTAATCAATATTTTATTTTATCATTACTAACTATTGTATTGATCAATTCATTGTTATAGTTGAATTATTGTGTTTTATTGTATCAAATTGGTGATGTAATCTCTTAATGACAGCTTCAATGAACTAAGTCATGTGTACTACCCATGTCTATGCATCCATTGTTGTCACATCATCAACCCTCTTAATCAGCAATTAACTTGTTAATTATTCAAGGATGTGATGAATAATATGCTTTTTTACATGTAGGTTATAATTTATAGATTATTTTTAAGTCTAGTAATAACAATATAGATATTAGAATTAAGAGGTATTAGTAACTAGATTTTGAATTACATTTTTCATTTAAGTTTTAATCTTTGTGCATACTGAGTTATTAATTTTTTATTAAATTTATTCTATGATATTTGAAGAGAAAACCCTCCCAAGCTTTATAGAGATTAAAATATTGATGATACTCTAGTAATGTTAATTGACATAAATGATTAATTTTACTCTAAGATCAACCTAATTGTAAACTTGCTTACATATTTAGGGTTAAGATTTCAACATGAATCCTTTAGAATCAAAGGATCAATTTGGATCACATGTTAAGTTAAGAGTGATTCAAAGCTATATAAATATATCTGATTTATTGATTTTTAGCATAGTGCATAGTAAATTTATCATACTATTGTGACATCTAAAATGCGTATTACAGGGGAACAATGTCTAATCATAGGATAAACCCTATTTTCTTCCTCTTTTAATGTGAAGACTTTGAGGTTTGGTAAAACCATGGTAAGCCTATATGGGTTGAAAAATATTGGTGTCTTGATTTCTTGACAATCGATTGCATAGGTTTGTAAGAACAAAGTTATAGAGGAGTAACTAACCAAGATACTAAAGAGTGAATAATGGATATGTTGCTCCCTAAACATTGGGTGGGAGTTACGTGGATATCTAGTTCGACAATAATAGAGGCATACCTAAATAAATGATGGATAGTCTTTAAGAAGAATTGCAAGAACTTATACAAAAGAAAAATGCAAAAAATCACAAATTGTGTTTTTGTAAGAGTTTTTTTTCTACTATGAAGATCTAGTAGTTCATGTCAATAGCCTCAAACTAGCTCATAAGAAAGGTCATATGAAATTTCCCAACTTTTAAGGCTTAAAAATAGATAAGATAGTTCACTTCAACCAAGCTTCATTATGCAAGTGATGTCATTTGAAATAAATCATCAATATCTTGTTCTTGATTGCCAATTCCAAATAACTGTAGATACAAGATTTTGAAAGGGGTAACTAAACATCCCTGTCAATGAGATGGGAGTTATAAGTAGATTTGGTTTGACAACAATGGAGGAAGATAATGAAATAATGGAGTCTCCAAAATATAATTGGAATTGATATGATAAGAAATATAGATTATGTATTTATAGAAATAGTAGGTTATCATTTGTAGACATGAAATAACTACATGAGATTTGTTGTAGAAGCTGAAGCATAAATCTATAACATTAAATATTGTAGCACAAAGTAGTTGCAAAGAAATAATGAAGACAATAAAATGGAATAAAATTATAACATATAAGTTATTGATAAAACCATGACAAAAGGCAAATGAAACATCCATAAGGCAAGGTATCATATTCTTATGAAAAAGCAACTAATTCTTACAAATCTAGATTTACAATTTACAACATCATTGCTCTTACAATCTATAATTATTAGCATTACTTTTCCTTAGGACAACAAAGATATATAGATACTTTTGACACACACACACACACACACACCATCATTGCTTTTACAATCTATAATTCTTAACATTACTTTTCCTTAGGACAACAAAGACACACACACACACACACACACACACACACACACACACACACACACACACACACACACACCTCCAAATACATAATAACCTTAAGTGTCATTAGATTTCCACAATTTATTAGATTATTACAATTTATTAGATTATTAGATTTCCATAATTTATTAGATTATTGCAATTTATGAGATTATTACAAATTGTTTCTCGACTTCAAAAATACTTACACAAGAGTCATTTTTATTAATTTTATTAGAGAAAGTAAGAACTTTCACACAATGAAAAATTGTTAATCTAAATATAAGATTAAATTAAAAAATTCTATCATCTTCTTTTGTTGCCATTATCCATCAAGAATAACCTTAGGGCTCGTTTGGGTACTGGAATACCATATCCTGGATATGGCCAATTCTGGAAGATCGTGCAATTATGGAAGATACATATCCTCGAAATGATTTCCAGAATATGGGTTGGACCCGTTTGGTTCACCCGGAAGATGACTGGGAAGATGCATTTTTTGCGTTTGGGTGCCACAATCTAGAATTGGAATATGCCCTGGAATTGGAATATACTCTAAATAATGATTTATTTTATTATTTAATTTCTTTGTATATATAGTTAATTTATAAATTTCTAAAAAATGTAATTATGTTTTTGACATTTTGTAGGAGTTTTTTTTTTATTATTTTATTTTTTCTATGACCACTAAAAACAAACATATTTTTTTAATTTGGTTCATTTTATAATATTTTTAATTAAAATTGTGTTTACAAGTATTTTTAAATTTTAACATTTTGTATAATTTTTTTTAATATATTTTTATTTTGTAAAATAAAAAAACTTCAAAATACACAAGGCATCATTATAAACAAGCCATCTCTTTTATTAATTATTTTATTCAAAATGTTGCCTACAACCCAGCTCACTAGGGGCACCGGTAGGAAAGAGCCGGGTGGAGAAAACCTCCGGTCAAGCCCCAAAAAAAAACTTGATAAGATTACAAATAAATGGATGAGGCATTCCTCATTACATAATGCAGATTTGAAATTACAATCAAATTAATGAGGCATTCCTCATTTACATAATGCAGTGTTAAAATATTTATAGTCTGATGAGTCTTTGACGCTCTTTCATGCCCGAACTCTCATTTTTTGTCTATGGACCCTGCATACATAGAGCATACCAGTACTTTGTGCTTTTGTTAGTACCACAATTTCTGTAATATTTTAAAGAAAAAAAAAACATATAAATTGTAACCCCTAATGAAGTAAATTCAACTCCTAACTTTTGTATGAATTTTTTAAAAAAAAACTTATCAATTATATTACCTTCATTGGCCTCCTTCAATTCTTACCTGAATGAATGACACTTGTCCGGATCAAAACACGACCAATTAAATGAATTGATACATGATATATCTCTGTTAACCTCAAAATTTCTCTACAAATGTGGGTTAGAAAGAAATGTCCAGTAAGAAAATTAACCAAGAAAATACTATATTCATTAAATCATGTGACTGACAGTAGATTGAGGCTCACCTGAGCCACAAACATGAAAGGAAGAAGAATTATTGTTAAAAAAAAGTAAACCATATATATGCGCATTTCAGGCAAAGAGAAGTTATGCCATATCCATACTAAATAAAAAATGAGTTACAACATCAAAATAGTCACTGACTAATTTCTAAGCTCATCTCCACATATGGTTACAACAAAGATATGTGATTACAATACAGAGAAGGCATTGTAAAAATATAATTTCAGCATTTTCCCTAGCCTGACATGATTTGCACTCAAATCCTTCATCATAGATAAGTGGAGATGGGCAGATAGATGCAGACGGGCTGTTGTTGACCGATCTAAAGTATTTACAGCCATTATTTCCCTGTGATACCCAATCTACATTACTTATTATTATAAAATGAATAGTATTTATATTAGAAACATAAAATATATATGCATTAGAAACCTTTTTTCTATTTGGGTAGCACCAAAATTGTCGTCCAGGGTTGCTCTGTGTCCGTGAAGTCTTCAACACACACTGCCCACCACCACATTGACAATTTGGCACATTGACAAGAGCCATCAACCCTATATCAATAATGCACCACACCATCTTTACTACATTTAATTACATAAACATTATAACATATAATCATAGGATCATAATAAAGTGCATAGTAGAAATCTTGCAACATATTTGTATCAAAGTAGTCTGCAATGGCCCAAAGCAGAGTCCACATGAACTGGAAAGGAGTAGGAGGAATGTAGGTCCTCAAAGAAATGTTGATGAATGGTTTGGGTGGTACAAGGCATTGAAGCCAAATGAAGTCTAGATGAGTTCGAAGGGGAACACGAGAACCAGGGAAATGCTGCTAGGGTGATGAAATCTATGAAAAGGCTCATTGAAGTTGTTACTAGAGAGGGATACTGTAACCACCTAATTTCGGTCTGTCGTAACTATGGACCCTATTTTCCCTAAGTGTGATCATACCCTCGAGTTATGTCCAAACGACCCTATTACTGTTTGGCATAATTCTTTTAATCAATTTAATGTCCTAGGTGATTTTTATCACTGATTTATATTATCTA
>MU224884.1:2735341-2771311 GCA_018584345.1 Thuja plicata
GTTTCCTGCCATGTCTCTTCATCTCATGGGCTTTGTACATTATGCACTAGCTAAGTTTGGGGAGAGTTTGGGCTATTTGAATAGGGCTAACAAGATGTTGGAAAAATTAGAGAAAGAGGATACTCCCATGCAGATCAAGCTGTTTTGTTGTGCAGATTATGTTGGGTAATGTGAAAATTGTCATGGGAAGGAAGGAGGATGCTCTGAGTAATTATATGAAGAGTCTTAAATTGAAGGAGGAGATAGTGGGGCCTGATCACGCCTATATGGCTGTTAATAATATTGATATTCCAATGCTTGTAGCTTGGCTGTGAATGGCTGAATAGAATAGTGGCTACAGGTTTATCTACATTTCCTACATTTTGAGGAGGGATCAAAATGACCACAGTGTGAATTGATTAGACTTGGAAATGCGTGCAAATATGGTCAGCAAGCTGTAGTGGAGAACCAGTATTATGTTGAAATTATACTGTGCGCCTGGGCAATTGGAATAGGGTTTAGTTTGTTTTGTACTAATTATCAGAAATGCGGAACAAATGGCGGGTTTTCATTGAAGATAATTAACAATCATAAAGCTCCATGTTAATGTTTTAATGGAGGTCAATACAAAAACGATGAGAACTGGGCCGTCCTCTTTGACCTGACTAGAATCCTCCTCGAAAAGTATCAGAATATGTGGCAACAGATGAATGTGCAATATTGCAGCGGTACATCTAATACAACACCCCCATCCGAAGAAAAAAGAGCTTCCATGAAAACACAGATGCAATCGATAGAAATTTTACCTCTCTTAGCCAACACGGATGCCCTCCAACCGTCGCTCGCAGCCGATAGAGATGCGGAGCTCTTGCAAAATGAAACCCTATGCTCGTAAAATGATATGCCTTTCATTTCTATTTCCTCACGCGGACCCGACAAGAAATATAATTTGGTTAAACAAAAATGGAATTGGAATTTGAAATTCCAATTCCACCTATTTAGGTGGAAGATGATATTCCCATTTTGCCCCCAAAATGGGAATTTTGTAATTCCAATTCCATTTTCCTTCACGGACCCAAACATGGAATTTGGCATTATCTGGAATTAGATAATGCCAATTCCAGGCATATTCCAGGAAACAAACGAGCCCTTATAGTAGTCCATATAAAAGGGCTTACAGGGCTTTAAAATTATAGTTTGAAATTAAGTCTTCAAGCTACATGGTTCAAGCCCTCTCAATTGCATTTGGAAAGCTTGGCAGCTTATTGCTCAAAAGTTGTCTTGGTTTGTCCAATCTTTTAGCAATGGACTCAGTTATTCAACCTCCTCTATATGGTGGAATTAATATGGTGGAATCGTTTAATTCAAGTCAACAACATGCCATTGGTAAAGAATCCTATGTTCAAAGCCAAACGACTATTCAAGAAAGGCCTTCAAGTGTCTAGGGACCTATAGGGACCTATGAGACCCTTCTAGCTTCACCTGGAAATCATGGATTCAGCTCAAGGAGTGTTTCAATCTTAATTATAATGACAAAGCCATGGTGTTGTAATTGAAAAGAATGGTGCCCCCCAAATCTATCTATCCTTATATCTTCTAGCTGCCACTCAAGCTTTTATAAGGACTGGAGGTGGCCTAATGGAAACAACAACAAAACTTTTCCTCTTAAAATACTCTGTAAACAGCTTGTGCTTGCCTTGCACCTTTCAAAGTCGGCTTTTAATGTTCTTTGGAATTGTAGCTTGCCAATTTGGAAGGCAAAGGCTGACTCGCAATCCCAACACACTGCTTGGAAGCTCATCCATGCAAAACTCCCAGTGGGATCTCGTCATAAATTCTTGCAACCACCTCCTTCCTGCCCTTTTTGTGGTAAGATTGAAACTTTCAAACACTGTTTCTGGTTATGTCCTAACGCTAAATTATTATGGAAAGGGCTTTTTGCAACTATTCTCGCCCTTTTTCATTTCCCTTGGATATGGAAGTCTACTCTTCTAGGAACCTCGAAAACTCACAACATGCTATCCAGCTCTTATAGGGCTTACTATAATAAAAAATATTTGGAATTTATACCATCTGCTCTTGTTTGCATATCCAAGTGTTGCATATTGTTTCTTATGATAATGATAACAATGATGATTACCATCGCTTGAAGTCTCAGCTTCAAGCCAAAATCTTATCCGATGCTCAAAATAACAACGTGAGGTCAACTTGGTTTGCTGCTATAACAGGTCATGTGCCTTACACTCTACAGGGGAGGTGTTCTTCAGATTTTCTTAGCATTTTGAAGGTTTCATATGAAAAGAAAAGAATGTTTTCTGCCATGGATGAGGTTTGGAGTATTAGTGGTAGCATGATATGTACAAAAACAACAAGGTTTTATGTTTTGAACTCCATTTTTCTGCTGTTATGTTGGACAATATGTCCTTTGTATCAAGCATATATATTGTACTTCAATCTCTTCTTCTGCTTGATGTGTACCTTCAATTCTCTGTGCTACCAGTTTGCTGGATAGTGGCAAATCTTCTTTCCTGCTGCTTGTATGTTGCTAGATGAGTGGTCTGTTTATAGGGACAGCATTACTGTTTTCTTGCTACTGTTCCTTTGTTATATTCTGAGTTGCATATTTTATTTTCATATTCTTAATCCTATAAAAATAAAATAAAAATTCCATAATTTGCATATTTCATTTTAGTGAGAACTTGGAGTGCATTCTAGAAAGTTCTCTACCGTACAAAATATCTGACAAATAATTGGGCTTCCATTCACGGATGGTCTTTTGCCTATGCTAATCTAGACATAACCAATTTAATTTAAGAAGTCTATCTCATATGCAGAAGCCATCTTTTAACTTTAAAACCCAACCAGAAAATCCATCTCATATGCAGAAGCCTCAAATACTAATCCAGACAAAAATAATAAAAGATCAAAGATAGATCAGAGCATTAATTCCATTAATCTAAAACCCACATACAGATTTGCATGTCCTGATAATTCCATGCAAGGAAAACAACAGCGGAGACTTCATCATTAATCACATACAATGGACATCTCTGTCTTCAACATCCTTCCTTATACAGCTATCAGTGTGACGCCATAGTTTATTTATTACAACTATCATATAGCCTAATAATAAGGCTGTCACATATATTATAATGTCTATATACTTCTATTCAAATCATTTGCAGTTGCAAGGATCGCAAGTGCAGTTGTCTCCACACTTACACCCATTCTCCCCTGCCACACTCATTTCTTCATAACACCTGCAATTTCATTCACATAAGCCAAAATTCAGAACCATCTTAAAATCAAATTCAAATCTAAAGATCATTGGGCATATGAAAAAACAGAAGAAAGAACAACTTACTCCATGTCAGAAGCAGTGGCAGCAAAAACAGGGGCCTCTACAACCATCTCTGGGAAGGCCTTGCACCTGCATCACAACAACAAAAAAAAAACCAGAATTCATCTATGCATCTCAAATCTTCTCCCATGAATCCATTTTAAAAACAAAGAAAACCCACAATTTAATTTTCTCCCCTGAATTCATACAAAGTAAAATAAAATCCATTAACAAAAGTTATGAGCAGGAAATTTTGTTACCCTCCACAGCCACTGCCACATTTGCAGTCTGCACCACACCCACAATTTCCACCACAGCAAGACATCTTCACCACAGCAACCAAAACCACCAGACAGAAATCTAAAGACCCAAATTCAGAGATCACAATTGAGATCTAGGTGAGATACAAGGAAGTCATGAGCAAAAGGGGTATTTATTGAAAATCTCAGGTAAAACACAGTTAATGCTGAAACAAGGAAACTTTAGAGACCGTCCACGTGGCAGCAATCTGCAATATCCACGTCAGCTGAGATGAATTCAACGTCCAACGTCATTCTCAGATTCCCAGTATCCAAATATATTTACCTGCTAAACTGCCTTGAATTTTGATCTCCAGCTGTTCTCACCGTCATTTACGAACCCCCTACCGGCTATAGAAGGTCTACCGGCCGCAGTAACCGGATCTCAGGGCACCTCCCATCAAATCCGATTTTGCAATGGTGTTGTCTATTATTATTATTGAACGGCTAAAGCAATTCTATATATATCTGGTGAATGGGACGGTGAATATTTACTTTTGTACTTTATAATCCCTCAATCATTTATTCAAAAATATTTACTTTTGCACTTTATAATCCCTCAATCATTTATTCAAAAATATTTTCTTCTTGAACTTTCCATTAGCAAGGATTATGATAATATTCTTAGGACGAAAGCCTAACAATTATGGTGAAATAGGGGAGAGGAGTCCTAATGTGCTCACTCTTACTTTATGCTTCTCAAAATCTTATGTGAAAATTACAAATTACTTTCAAATTTTTACAGGAGTTTAGTTGTCAAGTTTCCTATTTAAAAACAAAATTTCAAGTCCACATGGTCAAATATGATGCTTTTTTGTGAAAGCCGCCAAAATGGTCCCAAAAAGTGATAAGAGCATAGGTAAGAACTAAATCATGTTTAATGGTGCTATGTGGCACCACATGAGTGGTTGGTTTTTGAAATTTAGAGGCATCTTTTTGGAGATATGCATTGATTGGACATAATTAATGCACCACTATAGGCACCACTATAGTTCTATATAGGGCTATTATGTTCACCGAACATATCACCTATTGGACCCCACTCTTGTAATGGCTCCTCTCACCTATTCTACTTATAGACTATTACCCATATTTGTTATAAATCCTAAAACTTTTTTTTACCTAAATTAAATTGTACTAGCAATTATTATTATTTTTATTTTGTAAGGACTATGATTATATTCCTATGGCTTAATTGTGATAGCTATCTCTTCAACCTCTTTCAAATTTTTTAAAAAATATATTTTATAATAGAATATTCTAGACAGAGCCATCACACATCATTATACATGTCAACAAATAATTCGATGTTTGACACATGTATTTACATGGACTATCTTTGGGTCATTTCAATGCCATAAATAAACATGATCCAATAGCTATGACAATAAATTCATGTGTCTTATGTTTTATATATGGACAACCACATCTCTATCATACATTAGAATCAATACCTAGCTTTACAATCACTTTTATTTTTACCAAGGACTCAATCTTGATGCTTGACTAAGGTGCAACGAAGTCTTGAACTTGAATTAAGAGATAACGAACCCCACATTGCTTTTTAGCATCACCCTTATTTTCTTTACCAAAATAAATTATAGGAAAATTGTTTCTCTAAGTACCAACTACCTAATATTAAAATCAAGATAGGATTGCTTCACTAGATAAAATCAATACCCTCTTACATATCATTTGCCTCTACTTCTCAAGGCAATTTCTCGTTATATAATTTAATTTACAAATTTTTATAACAACATATCACTCAATGTTTATATTGGATGTTAAGCAAGCCTAATCCTTCTTAATTCAACACATATTCAATTTTTATCTCAATTAACTTGCATTAGTTGTTTAATCAAATTCAACTCATAAATATCTTTAGAGTGCCACTTTTAAATATTTGTATTTAGTCATACATGCTTTAAATAATTTTGAAGGGTCATTCCCTTTATTTTGATGAACCTGTTGGCACCTTCAAATTTAGAAGGAATTTGAAGTGATTTTTTAATGGTCGCCCACTTGAAGTATTTCGATCTAGGATGCACACAAAGGCAGTGTTAGAACAGTACATAAAGTCCTCGACTTTACTGACTGAAGCTTATTGAAGCAAAGTTCAACTTTGGTTTCTTTGTATTTGGTGAGTTGGGTGGAATTTCTAACTCCCCAACTTGTTCTAAAGTTTGAGTTTTCCCTCGACTACTCGACTATGCACGATGTTGAGTAGTCGACTCATTTAGCAAACTTCGATATCAGTAGGTATGTAAGTTAGGGTTTTCCCCCAACTACCTGACATCAAATGTCAATAGAGATGACATTCTTGTTTGGTTATAAAAACACCCCAACTCGCTGACTTGGTGGTGAATTGTCAAAAATACATTTGCACAAAATGAAAAGATAAAGTTCATAATTTTTGTATGGACCCGATGAGTATTGTTAAAAAATGTTAGGAAAGTTATTGGAATCCATGTAAGGTCGGCAAGTTAGGCTTTCCTCCCAAATTTTGAACCAAATATAGGTGGTTTAAAGGTTTTAATTCTCCCCAACCTACTCGACATCATTCATTGTTAGGTGGTATACATGATTCTCAAATTCATCATGCATTCTCAGATTGTCGGGGGTATACTATAACCAGTTACAAAGAATATTTCTAGCACTTCAAAATATTTGCAGAAGTTCAAGGACGGAGGGCTAAGTGCTCTGTCATATTTTTTCTAACCTAACCCTCTATTTTCTCTATTTTTGGTGCTTTTGATCTAGGAACTAGTGCCATTGGCCGACCTCCCACCAAATTTTCAAAATTTGAAAGATTGAAGATATTTGGCTAAATCTTGATGAATGATATTCTAAGCCTATCTAGAAGGCAATTTTCAATAAAAGATGAAGATTTGATAGACTGTGATATAATTTACCGAAGTTAATGAAAATATTTTGAGAAGACCACTACAAGTTTCTTGTATGGACACCCCATCTACCTTTTTGACAGCCTAATCTGAGTTCATGGGAGAACATTTTTGAACAAATCTACACAACTACTTCTCTGAAGAGGGATGAAGGAATATCTGAAAGTTGTCAACAAGTCTCTAAATATTTTTTCTTTTAGTCTAATGACAGTTATCTACTACCAGGTAGATCATTTTGTAAAGGCTTGAAGATTTTTTGCTCCATTGGATTATAAAAGAGAATTCAGGGCCTCCTTTTGAGGAGATGATTTGGATGAACATTTGAGAAAAAGGGTTCCAATTCTCTGATTTATGCAAGTGCAAGTAGAACATGTTGGCAAGTTGACTCCCAGGGAGAATATGACTTATTTTGTGTTGTCATTATGGCAACAAAGTCATATGAAGTTTTGACAGCAAACTTTGAAGTGAAAATTGACTAAGTATAGAAGACAGGACAGTACAGAGATATACAAATGATCGGAGCACCAACGCACGTGTGTACAACCAAATCAGACTAAGTGCCTTCAGACTTAAGCTCTATGATATGTTTTTTAGATTACCCTAGACACGCATGATCAGATAAGACAGTACGGATAAATTACAACAATTTGAAGTACCTCTAGCAGTTTAGGAAATAGAGTACAGAGCCGACCTCAGTTTTGGATCAGCGTATAACATATTGTTATGTAAAGGCTATGCGCCTATTATATTATGTTTTTAATCATGTCTCAATCACTCCTGTAATCACGCTTAAGCCAATTAGTTTGGAAGCGCTGTGTATATTATTTTTGGGCCGACTAAGGTCTTGTTTCTAGTCGCGTCTATTCAGGCATGAACATATATATATATATATATATATATATATATATATATAACATACAATTCTGTATTAGGATGTGTCAAAGAAAAAGGCAGAGAAGAGATATAGAAGAACATTATAAATATGTCAGAATGAGATAGAGCTCTTTAAGAGAGTAAGAGCATCAACGCACAAACGGAACTGATCAGACAATTGTGTCATATACAACAGTTCACTTTTTGATATAGTGTATATCAACTATCAGAAGGTTGTAGCCTTCACCCTATTGGGAAGTGAGCTCTGGCAGTGAGCCATATACCTTTAATAGGGTTTTTTAAAGACTCCTAATAGGGTCATTGTACTTGCACTGTAAAGACTGCTCCTAACAATGAAAAGGAACTTTAATAGGTTCATTATACTAGTGCAATATTTGTGGGTTCTAATTCCCACCAGGGTTTTCCTCTGATCAAGGTTTCCCTGTAATCATATAATGTGTTATGTGTTCTTGTGTTAATCTTCAATTGATATATATTTGATTTATGTTTAAAGTTGCTGAAATATAATAAATAGACAAATAATGATTCACCCCCCCTCTCAGTGTTTCTAACAATTGGTATCGGAGCTCTGGTCCTCTGAAAGAAAGTTTAACCACTTGAGGAGATCATGGATTCAGCAGAAGAAAAACATCTGAAAAAGAATCTTGAAGCAGCCCTTGAAGATCTTGATAGATCTGAAAAAGAAAATGAAGAACTAAAACTAAAAGTTGATGGCTCTCAAATGCTTATCAAGAAATTAAGGAAAGATCTGAAAGATTGCTCTACCAATGATTTGGGAAAAATGGTCAAGAAGCTGAATGAAGAGAACATGTCTTTGAAAGATAAAATTGAAGATTTGAATGAACAACTTACAGATAGCCTAACAACCATTGAAGAAAATACCAAAGAGAGTAAACAATTAGATGATGAACTTATGCAAACAAACATGAAAATCTTGGAGTTGGAAAACATCAAGAAAAATATAGAATCTGAATTAACAGAAGAAAAAGACAAGATTGATAAACTACACACAAGTTCTGACCTAATTCAATCACAACTTTATACACAAAAGCTAAAAGGTGATACTATTGGTGTTGGATATAGTGTAGCATAAATTGAAATCAATTCAATGCAAGAAAGAAAGAAAGCACAAGAAGTATCTACAAAAGCAAAGAAAGGGGAGAATCTTGCAGAGTCTAAAGCAGAACCACCCAAAAATGAAATCAAGCAAGTAAAGAGAACTTGTTATGCCTGTAACATGCATGGACATTTGGCAAGAGATTGTAAAAAGGTAAGACCTTTCAATGGATATTGTTATTCATGCAACAAATTTGGTCACAGGGCTATTCATTGCAGAACAAGTCAAAAGAAACAGTCACAACAAAACCAAAGGAATCAGACTAAATACAATTAGAGAAATCAACCTCAAATAAACTTGCAGAACATTACATGTCAGATATGTAATTACAATGGACACACAGCTAAGCAGTGCAACATGATGAATAAAGACATCAGAACTCCTATCATCTATCATTCAATGGGAAAGATGGACACATCTCAAAGTTTTGCAGGTCAAGAACACAAAGACAAGAGAATCCTAAAAAGTCTCTATTTGAAGAATCAGGAGAAGTTAAGTTTGTACAAGCTAAAGATGATTTAGATAAAATATGAGTTGTAGTAAAGAAGGATAACGATGAGAAGAAGGTAGTAGTTGCATCCATAGTGGACGCACCTTCTACTTCTGGTTAGATGACCGTCATGGTCTTAGGGGGGAGCTATTCTAGCTCTAAACCCCTGCGCGGCTAGTATACACACCTCTGAGTATGCGCCTATGGATTTATGTTCGTGATCACAAATTGAGGAAGTATGCATGCACGCATAACCAGTACTTTAACAAGAACTAAGTTTGAAACTCTCAATGGAAACCACGCACGGTAGTAAACATTAAATGCAGTAACCTTTATATAAGTTGGTAAACAATCGATTATCTTTACATTTTCATTTGAGATCATAAAATTTTGAGAGCACAGGAGCATTGAGTATCGAAGCACTGAAGGATAACGGATTTGTTGGTTAATTGAATGGAACCCTAGCAGTCGCATCCTTTCAGAATTGTGGTGGAACCCTATTTAATTGATCAACAAGTGAGTATGGCAACCCTTGTAGTCTTTGACATTGCTGAAAGGAAGAGATTTTTCTTTAAGAAGCATCCATTCAAGTCTATTCTAGATGATGTAGAAGGGGCATTTTCTAAGACTTCGCTAGGATTCGTACATGTAGAAGACATTCACACACACACACACACACACACACACACACACACACACACACACACACACACACACACACACACACACACACACACACACACACACACACACACACACACACACACACACACACACACACACACACACACACACACACACACACACACACACACACACACACACACACACACATATTGCAAGAAGGAAATAGTTGGAGATAAAAACATAGAAACTCTTATGACTTCAATGATGAAACCAGACTATTCATTCAAGCATGAATACACGCATCTCACTGATAACCCTATCTTTGAGTATTCTAAACCGCACGAGTTCTATGAGCCAGAATGGGTTAAAATCCTACTCAGCAGGATACATGATGACCTTTATTGGATTGGTGAAGTTCCTGTCTACATAACCTCAGACCTAATTCATGACATGACTGGACTTCTTAAGACTGGACCAGTTCTTCCCACTGGTAAGGATGTTAAGAAGCAGGTGGAACAAGTATGCTTATACAGAAGTGATAGGCACGAAATGACTGTTGATCCCATTGAGGCAGATGACATCAAATTGGTCTCTATGATCCTAGGTTATAAGTTCCAACACGCAAGCAGAATAAATAGTGTATCTGTAGCAACTGTCCTAGCAACAATAAAAATGGTGAAGGATAATACACAGTACAATATATGTGAAATATTGCGCGCACAGCTGATTGACAACATTAGAGCTGTAAAGCATGACAAGAGCAAAATATTCAGATTTGGCTCTTTGATCATCTATCTCTACTTCCACATTGTTGGTAAAGTTGCCAATATTTACCTAGATAGGAGTAAACCCACTATGTCACAAATTTCATTAAAAGCTACATCAGAGAGTAGTGTAAAAGATTTTATGGACATGGACATCAAAACATTCAGGATTAAATGCAGAAGAGGTTTAGGATACCGAAGAAGATAGTTGATAAGTACAAATACACCATATGCTTTATGGTAGAAACTGACTGCACATGCATGGAGGCAGTTGAACCAAGGACAAAATGGATTCATCCACTTGGCTATGAAGTTGAAGAACAGGTTTTGGAAGGGTATGCACAAGTTCTCCTATTTGCGCCCAAGGATCCCAATGAACCTAGATGGGGTACTTACAGAGAAAATACAAATCAAGTTGATTCTATCTTATATAGTGCAGAAAAAAAAAGGAAGGCATCAAGGATCACATATAACATCCTAAGAGTTCATGGTGTTACACAAGCAGACCTAGACAAATCTAGGGAAGCTAAGATTTCAAAAGAACTTGAGAAAACTGCTGCAGAGGTGAAAATTGAAAAATCTGATGACATGCCTAAAAAGAAGAAGAATAAATATGATGAAGGTACATCTGCACCATCAACCACCATTGATCTAGAATCCTCTCCACCTTCTGTACCAAGAAAAAAATTTAGAGGAAGGAAGCAAGTGCCCACAAGTCACCCATCTTCAAGAACAACACAAAGCATAGTAAGAAATACTCAAGCTCCTCCTGAGGTAGGATTCAGATCAAGTCTAAGTGTCTTAAAGAACATAATTGTTAATGAAGGAAGACTAGAATCAATTGCAAAGGTCTATGACAAGTATCAGGAAATAGATAAATCAGAAATACATACTATGATTATCACACACATGATCAAGTTTAAAAGGTTAGTTCTGGAACTTAAAACCGTGATACCAGACAAATTATGGAACATACTAGAAACAATGAAAAGGCATGCAATAGAGGAAGATATGAGGATTAGAGAAGAAACTTTAGACAATCTTCTCCCTGTTTTCTCACATGATGAGGAGGCAATTCTGTTAGATTTGGTAAAACCTCATCTAAGAACCAAGACTAGGACTCTTCATATAATGAACAAAGAGTATGAGTTAGTTGGGAAAGAGACTGAAAAATCATTTGCACAAGTTTTTATGGATAGACACATGTATCCATCAACAACGCCTATAGTTAAAGTGACTCCAGTCCCTCCTAAACAAGATAAAGGACCAATAATATCGAATGTGCCTATGACAGGTCCACAGGATTTTGCACCTAAAGCTCCATCTCCCTCAGTAACAGTAAAAGATTCAGATGAAATAATTACAATCAATGATGTTGACATATCAATGACAACTTCAGATAATGACTTGGACAAGTTTAAAGAAGCCTTTGTGAATACTGAAGAAACTGAGAAGGTATGCATTGATGACACTTCTTTGTAGCAAGAACAAGTTCCTGTAGAAGAAACCACGGGTCAAGATGAAGGGAATAAGGATGAACTAC
Source organism: Thuja plicata (assembly GCA_018584345.1). NCBI lineage: Eukaryota > Viridiplantae > Streptophyta > Pinopsida > Cupressales > Cupressaceae > Thuja > Thuja plicata. The sequence goes on from MU224884.1 coordinate 2,747,298, forward strand.
CCTCTATAGAGATCCCAGTGAAAATTGAATGCATGGATGTTAATCAAAATACTACATTCACTCCTAGCAAACCAATAACTTCATTGTTGTCAAGTTTAACCCCTGATTCAACAAGCTTAGATGCATGGTGAGAAGAAGATTTGATTAAGATCAGTGTGCTAGCCATGGAGAAAGCCAAAGAAAAATAGGTTATGAGAAACCCTCTCTTTCTAGAAATAGTAACAATTCTAAATGATCTAGTGCCTGCAGATAAGAAAATGGCTAAGATTCAGTCAGTTGATGATGTTGACAGTATCTTGACAAGCTTTAAATCACATCTCACAAGTTTAGCAGACTGTGCTACTAAAATTGCAGAAAATGAGTACAAGAAGGAAAGATTAGATGAATTGACAAAGAATTTCTCTTTATATCTAAACTCATTGAAGATTGGTCAAGCAATCTTGAAAGAACTAGCAGCTAAAGGCAGAAAAGTAATAGCAAACTACATGGACAGAGTAAAATTCACCTCAGAGAACATCAAGAAGATTGAGGAAGTTGATATCTTGGTTGGAAGTATAATAAAATCAGTTAAAACATCCACGCAAGACATGAACATCTACAACAATATCTATCAAGGGCAGATAGATAAAATTGAAAAAGCCAAGTTGGAGATTAGCAAGATAAGGATAAGGGAGAACCAACTAAGAAATGCACTTGCGCCCTCACTAGCTGTTTTGAATGAGAACATCAAACAGATAGATGCAACCATTGTCACTTATGATCAAGGTCCCTGCATGGATTTGATAAAAATGGAGAAACTCACATATGCTCTATGTGCCCATCTTCAGACCGTAGATGCAATGAAGGCATTCTGGTAGCAAGAGATAAAAAATCTACAGATTGCTTATCCAGATGTATATTAAGAGTAAGTACTCAAGGACTTACAATTTTGACACCTTTGTCATTAATTTCAAAGGGGGAGTAATATATGTATGGGGAGTAGTGTATATATATGTAAAGAAATATGATATAGTATATGTTAAAGAAGATGATATACAATTTTTGGTGTTAGTCAATTTTGAGTAACTTGGCCACATTCCTTTGTTGCCATTAATGACAAAGGGGGAGATTGTTGGCAAGTTGACTCCCAGTGAGAATATGACTTATTTTTTGTTTTCATTATGGAAACAAAGTCATATGAAGTTTTGACAGCAAAATTTGAAGTGAAAATTGACTAAGTATAGAAGACATGACAATACAAAGATATACAGATGATCACAGCACCAGCGCACGTGCGTATGACCGACTCAAACTAAGTGCCTTTAGACTTAAGCTCTATGATATGTTTTTTAGATTACCCTAGACACTCACGATTAGATAAGAAAGTATGGATAAGTTACAACAAGTTGAAGTACCTCTAGCAGTTCAGGAAACAGAGTACAAAGCTTACCTCAGTTTTGGATCAGTGTATAACATTTTGTTTTGTAAAGGCTATGTGCCTATTATATTATGTTTTTAATCATGTCTCAATCACTCCTGTAATCACACTTAAGCCAATTAGTTTGGAAGTGTTGTGTATATTGTTTTTGGGCCGACTAAGGTCTTGTTTCTAGTCACATCTATTTAGGCATGAACACACACACACATACACATATAACATACAATTCTGTATTAGGATGTGTCAAAGAAAAATGCAGAGAAGAGATATAGAAGAACAGTATAAATATGTCAGAATGAGATAGAGCTCTTTAAGAGAGTAAGAGCATCAGTGCACAAACATAACTGATCAGATAATTGTGTCATATATAGCAGTTCACTTTTTGATATAGTGTATATCAACTATTATAAGGTTGTAGCCTTCATCCTATTGAGCAGTGAGCTTTGGCAGTGAGCCATATACCTTTAACAAGGTTTTGTAAAGACTCCTAATAGGGTCATTATACTTGCATTGTAAAGACTGCTCCTAACAGGGCAAAGGAATGTTAACAGGTTCATTATACTAGTGCAATATTTGTGGGTACTAATTCCCACTGGGGTTTTCCTCTGATCAAGGTTTCCTCGTAATCATATCATGTGTTATGTGTTCTTGTGTTAAGCTTCAATTGATATATATTTCATTTATGTTTAAATTTGCTGAAATATAATAAATAGACAAACATATTGATCGTACCTTATTGGTATGATCAATCATACCACGTGTCATGATCCCGCTGAGAGTTTGCCGTAAACATTATGAAGACCAACAATAGGCCCGAAATTCATCTTTGGCCGTTGATATGTTGTAATACAACGGATGTGTGAGACTGTGAGTCTGTCAGTTGTGACAAGAAAAATTTAAAAATTATAAACAACTATCGTAGATATGACATCAACTCAAGTAAAGTAATGACAATTAATGGCAATGAGTAGATATGACATCAAATAAATTTAATTAATGGCGATGAGTGGATATGACATCAAGTAAAGTAATGACAATTAAGCCGCAATTAATTGTCAATGAGAGATAAGTGTGAACTGTGACATCATTATCTATTCATTACCAATTTACCTCGATAGAATAATGCCTTAAAGTTAAGACTTAAATGAAAACATCATGTCATTTAAGGACATTGTTTTCTGACCATTCAATGATCTTACATCAATGGAATTTTTTTTTTATAATAAAGAATTGTTATGTCCACCTGCGTGACATTCGGCCTTTGTTATTCCAAAGAAAGAAAATGTCTTATCATAAGTGTTGTTTCTAATTTCACCCACTGTTGCATTAAATATGAAAGATTTGGAGATTGTTGAAGGACTGTTACCATTTTACTTACGAAATAATTAGATCTTTAGGGCAGAGAAAGAATTTCAATCAGGGCTTATAAATAGATGATATACGCTCGTTAAATTATGATTGTCAAAGCAGATTTGGGGAAATAGTCTGCGACTGCTCATTTGTCTTTATTTTTTTTTGTCAAAAATTAGAATACTAATTAGTTTGATTTTCAATGGACACTCCAATTCGTTTAAGATGCACTACCTTGGAGGATCAGAAGGCCTATTTGGGCGTGGTCACAGACCCAATCCTGGCGTCTGTAGCTACAGAGTTGGGAGCCTTCACCAAGGAGGCTATAAGGATGGTGCTGGGACATGAATTTCTGGAGAATGAAAATAGGTATAGAGTTAACACCAACATTTTGTCTTGGTTCATGGCATCTCTATTGGAACTGGGTGGGGAAAAGGTGGAAATTCTCATGCTTCTGAGGAAAGTTTTCAGAAAAGAGTACCTCGGCGACGATGTGAATGTTGTCGTATTTGCAGAAATTGGGTTTGGTATTTCTTGGGCAAATGATTTGCCGAGGATTCTACAACCAAAAGAAATTGTGCCCAGGCAACCACTACTATTGAAACTTGATGTTGAGTAGCTCACGCGTCATCGAAAGTGGGTAGAGATTGGGAGGGATTTCCTCTGGAAGTGGCACAACCTGGAGGATACCGAGGACTATCGACGGCTAGAAGAATTCTCTGAGATTATCCTCTATTCAAAGTTCCATACAGAAGGAAGGGAGCCTCAGCCGAATAGTCCCTGACTATGTCCCTGTCCCTTTCCTAGTCTGTACTGTGTCTCCCTCTGGTGGTAGCAGCTTACCAGGGTTTTTGCAATGATGTAAATTGTCATTACGTATGTTTACAAAAAATATATGAAAATGTTTTAAGAAATTCCAAATTCAATAGACCTCTTCCTGTTTAACTTTGACTATGACATCTCCAACAAATTAAGGCTGCAATAAAATTTTACTTGAATAATTATATGATACTAAGGACTCGTAGTCTTTTCGGTTCGCTACCGATCGCAATTGTTAGCTTAGAATCAATTGATTTTTTGTGCTCCTAAATCTCTTGAAATTATCCTTATATACAAATGCTTATTTCAAATTTTGGCGAAGGGGACAACATTTGCATATGATAAAAACTAATATTTGGCGAACCTCGCGTAATTCTAAGTAATTGACTAGGCAAATAGGGCAGGAATTTGGGACACGGTGAATTACGATGCATGGTGAATTGGGTCCTAGTGCAAATAAAATTTTAACTTGGGATAATGGGACTTTGGCGAATGACAATCCTTGATAAATACCCCTTCCTTAATCCGTGGTGAATAATAGTAAATATACAATAGATAAATGGGCGAACAACCCCACTACCGTAGTGAAATTACATGCAAATAGTGGCGAACAACCCGACCAATTAACGTGTTTTTCATAAAATTTGGGCGAACCGGTCAAATAGTACACTACATATTTTTTCGCCAAATTCTATACGCCAGACAAGAGATATTCGCTAATTGGCAAAGAATCGCCACTAAAAAAATCCCTGCCCTAGTCTCTTCCTCATGTACTCAAATGTATCTTTTGGCAATGGATTTGTGAATATGTCTGCTAATTGTTCTTTGGATTGTACATATTCCAGTATCACTTCTTTCTCTTGTACTTGTTCCCTCAAGTAATGATACTTAATAGCTATGTGCTTTGTCTTAGCATGCATCACAGGGTTCTTTGAAATGTTGATAGCACTTGTATTATCACAATAGATAATTACTGGTTCAAGGATTTTCATATTCATACCTTTCATCAATTACTTGATCCATGCAATGTTAGAGAAATCTTTAGCAACAACCACATATTTTGCTTCTGTAGTTGATTGAGATATGTATCCTTTCTTTTTACTTATCCATGTGGCAAGTCTGTTACCCATAAAGAATGCTCCTCCTATTGTTCTCTTTCTATCATCTATGTTTCCAGCCCAATCAACATCAGTATAGACTTGTAGCTCAATTTTTCCTTCTTTATTATACCAAAAACCATAGTATTCGGTATTCTTTAGATATCTCAGAATTCTTTTAACAATAGTCATGTGTGATTCCTTAGGATTAGCAGAGAATCTTGAAAATATACCAACTGCATGTGCTATATCTGGTCTAGTGTGTACAATATACATTAGTTTTCCAGTCAAAGATCTATATAAGGTGTGATTTACCTTGGTTGTCTTGTCTTCCTTTGTCAATTTGCATCCGGTTGCCATAAGTGTTCCAACTGGTTTGGAGTCCTCCATTTTGAATATCTTTAGAACTTCTTTGATATATTTGGATTGTGTGATATAGATGTCTGCATCTTATGTATAATCTATAGACCAATAAATAATTTGATCTCTCCAAACATTGACATCTCAAATTCTTTGCTCATTTCATCAACAAATGATTTGCATAGCATATTATTACCTCCAAATATGATATTGTCAACAAATATATTAGCAATCAAAATTTTATCATCAGTATCTCCTTTCAAATATAGATTATTGTTATCACTTGTTCTTACAAATCCAATACTAATGAGATAAGAGAAAATTCTTTCACACCATGCTCTTGATGCTTGTTTCAATCCATACAAGGCTTTGTGTAGTCTACAAACCATTTTCCTCTTGTTAGGATCAACAAACCCTTCAAGTTGTTCAATGTATACCTCTTCTTCTAGTATTCCATTCAGAAATGCAGATTTAACATCCATTTGGTATACTTTGAATCCTTTGCAAGCAGCATAAGCAAGTAGAATTCTTACTCCTTCTAGTCTAGCAACAGGTGCAAAGGTTTCTCCATTTTCAATACCTTCTTCTTGTGCATACCCTTTACATACCAGTATTTCTTTGTTCCTTGTGACTTCTCAATTCTCATTTAGTTTATTTCTGAATATCCATTTGGTACCAATGACATTTTTGTCACTCGGTCTAGAAACTAATGTCCATGTTTTGTTCTTCTCAATCTGTTCAATCTCTTCATTCATAACACTAACCCATTCTTGATTCTCAAGTGCATTATTAACAAATTTAGGCTCAAAATACAAATCAAACATCTAGTGTTCAATACTTACTTCTTGTTCTCATTCCAACTCTTTTGTCTCCAATGATATGATCTTGTGGATGGTGTCTTCTAACATACTTAGCTAGTACAGGTTTAGATCTATGTTCATCATTCTGATCATCATTTTGACCTTCATTTTGATCTTCATCATCTCTCAGTTCATCATTGTGAGCATTTTCCTATTCTCGGTGTGTGCAGCCTGTTGCTCGGTTGCATTGTTCTGTCACTTGGTAGTGTTAAGCTGTTGCTCAGGTAGAGTGTCATGTTCATCAATGTAGAAATATCTATTTTAATCTTCTGGGTCCTTTCTTCTTTCCTCATCATTTTTCTTAGCAAATTCATCCACTTTAACATTTGCACTTTCATTGATTTTGTTAGAAGATTTGTTAAGACATTTATAGGCTTTGCTTTTGGTAGAATATCCTAGAAATATTCCTTCATCACTTTTAGAGTCAAGCTTTCCATTTCTATCATCTTTTAATATATAACATTGACTTCCATAAATTTTGAAGTAACTCACATTTGGTGTGTATCCATACCATAGCTCATAAGGTGTCTTATTGGTGTCTTTCTTTAATTGAACTTGGTTTAGTGTATAGAAAGCAGTACTTACAACTTCTCTCTAGAATGTTTGTGTGATTCATTTTTCAATCATTAGTGTTCTGGCACAGTCAACAATTGATCTTTTTCTCCTTTCAGCAATCCCATTTTGTTGTGGCGTTATCAGTGTAGAAACCTATCTTGTAATTCCATGCTCATTACAAAAGTTAGTGAATTCATCAGAAATAAATTCTCCTCCTCTATCTGATCTTAAACATTTCAGTTCTTTTCCACTTTTCTTTTCAACTATAGCTTTATACCATTTGAACATCTTACATGCTTCAGATTTCTCTTTTAAGAACATAACAATCATCATCCTAGAATAGTCATCAAAAAATAGAATGAAGTATCTATCGCCATAATAGCTCTTTGTTCTCATTGGTCCACATAAGTCAGTATGGACTAACTCTAGAATAGCATTAGATGTGTATGTTTTTCTCTTGAAACTAGACTTTGTCATTTTTTCTTTTTGACAATTCTTGCACATGACATGGTTTGGTTTTGACATACTCGGTAAGCCTCTTACTTTTATTTTCTTGCTTATCCTAACCATGTTGTCAAAATTCACATGACATAACCTTTTATGCCACAACCAAATGCCTTCATTTCTAGCCAATAAACAAGTGGTCTTAATATCATCAAGATAGAATAAGTTACCTTTTATTTGTTCACCAGTACCGATCAACCTTCCTGTTCCATTATAGATCTTTGCCTTTTTGTTCTCAAATGCAACTCGGTGTCCTATGTTATTCAGCTGTGAAACACTAAATAGATTATAGTTAAGTCCTTTCACCCAATATGCATTTTCACATCTAGTTAGATTATTCAACATGATTGTTCCTTTTCCTTCAACTAGACAAGGTGAGTCATTATCCATCATAACTGATCCACCTTTATAACATTCAAAAGTTTCAAACTTTTCCTTATCTCCGGTCATATGATGAGTACAAACACTATCAATAATCTAGACATCATTTTTTCTAACTTTAGATATGAGTGCAGTTTCAACATACCTTTCTTCTTCGTCTGAATCATCCTTCATAGCAACAAATACTACCTCAACATATTCATCAGATTTAGTGTGAGTATTTTTAGATTTGTTCTCAACTAGGTAACAAGCCTTCTTGCCTTTGTCCTTGTAGCCTCAGTTATCTCTTCCGTCAGAGTGTCAATTGCTTCTATAGTCTCGGTCATCACTTCTGTCAAACTTATTTTCATAAGATCTGTCATTGTTTCTTTCATCCTTTCTCTTGTTAGGGCATCTAGCATAAAAATGTCCAATTTCTTTGCAATTGAAACAAACCAATGGTAATTTACCATTGTATCTTCCTTTACCTCTTTGCAATCTTCTAGCCATTAGTGCTTCAATTTCATCAAGTTCTTCTTCATCACTATCACTTTCACTATCATTTCTCATCGTGTGTTTGTGACTAGATTTGTTTATTTTCAGAGAAGATTTGTGATAAGACATATTAATGCCATACTTTAGAATCCCTAGGAAAACTTTTACTAGGATCTTTTCCTTGCTTTCATAATACTTTTGCAGATACTTTTACTTATAGTTGCTATTATGTGGCATGATGCCACCAAACCTATTTTGTGGTTAAAAAAACTTAAATACTATCTTGGATTAAAATTCTATATTAATTATTTTGGAATTATGGTTATGTCTCTTTGAAATGAATTAGTTGTTTAAACATGAATGATGTATGTGTGTCTTGGTGTTTGTTATCATAAATTTCTCTGTTCTAAAATTTGGAGTGCAACACATCGATTTAGCAACCATTGCCTTGACTAGGTAAAACACGCCCATGCACTGGACGCTTAACCTGGTCTTACAACAGGTGCACAAGGAAGAACCTTAGGCGCAACACCAGCAGGTGGATTCTAGATAATCAAGGTGGCATCAAACAAGCAAAGACCCAGGCGTCATAATAAATTATCTAAGAAAATCTAGGAAAGAATGGGAAGATAGATTTTTGGTCAAAGGCATTTCTTTCCTCTTTAATGGATCTATTCAATCTCTAGTTCTATAGTTTCCCTTCATGTTTAATAGGGTTGTAATAAAAGATATACCTATCTCTATGGCATGACTAGATAGCAATTAGATGTTTTTATCCTTCTTTAAATAAATCCCCGCTATGTGTGAGAAGGAGGGTGTTATCAGTTATAGTTTTCATTTTATTGCTTTACAGTTGAATTTTGTAATACGTTTTTTATCAATAGCAAATGAAGTTTTAAATCTACAGTTCAATCTAATTGAGTTTGGATACTCACTCATGGGGCCCCACTTGGTGTGTAATCTATGTTAGCTAGATAAGATCATTTGCATATAGTTTAAGTTTCATGCATCTTGGTTTCGTAATTCTGGTGTTAACACAATTCCTGCAGCCAAAGAGGCAGAATTGTTGATGCATTATGATTATGTTTTCAAGTCTTTATGTTTTCAAGTTGCAGTGTTCCTGCAAGCACTTTCACTTCTACATTTCCTTTCTAGCATTCTTTACAGCTATAGAATAGTTTCCTTTCAAAGCAATTTGTTTCCTGCAGCTATAGAATAGTTTCCTTTCAAAAGCAATTTGTTTCCTGTAGCCATAGCATGGTTTGAGTAAGAATCCTTGGTTCATATACTTTGTTGACCTGTTTCAAGTAATACGTCCCTGGGTTGATAAATTAAATGAGTTTCTATAAAGGAGGATAGTTGCACGATCAGATTTCCAAACCCTGAGTTATGGTACTTGCCTAGTATTAGATACCTTAATAGAACCGATCATTTTTGGTGCCATTGCCGGGGATGGTGTCGAGCCAAGTTCTTTTACTCAATAATTTTTAGAATTCAATTCAAGCATGTACATCCTTTTTAAATATAGTTTTCTATCAAAAAATATTTCACTCCACCACCGCAATCTTTCATTTATCTGTATGCATAGAAGAAGAAGAGACACTCTAGAAAAGTACTTACCAACCTACCCCAACAACTGTTCAGGAGATATCTTTGTTCCATAAGGAGACACAGAAGATGGTCAATTCATTGATGCAATTGTAGACCTTCCTATGTCAACATCCTCATCATCTTCAGAAGGTGATCCACTGAACTTTCACTTTCTAGAAGGTGAACTTGAGTTTAATCCATTTGCAGAAGCCTTGGCCAATCTTAGAATCCAACACCTAGACAATCAAGAAGAAAATACATTGCCTCTAGTCATTTACCAACTGCAAGGACTCCCTTAATGTCTGCCCAGGATGGAAAAACCCCCTACCTTTCCATTTCCCATTACTGATCAACATGATAACCACAACCTCAAGAATATTCCCTCTTCAGCACTCACCAAATTTTATGGCCTAGTGACCGAAGATCCAGATACCTTCCTCTTTGAGTTTGACATCATTTTCCGTAGTTATGACTACACCATGGATGCCCATAGGATCAAATTGTTTCCTACAACTCTCAATGAGTCTGCATTAAGATGGTTTATTGGCTTAGGTTAGGACGTTGTCCATGATTGGGAGGAAATGAAAATAGCATTATTGACGAAGTATAAAGAATACCACAGGGGAAATGATATGAGAGGGGATGAGAGCTTCAAGATGACACAAAAGGAAGATCAAATTCTAGAGGATTAGGTGTCAATATTCTTGTTTAGCTTGGAGAAAAATACTCATCATCAACTTAATGAGGAGTCCCCAAAAATCCTCTTTTTACGGGGTATAAATGAAGGATGCATTGAAGCCTTGGATCTTATGGCCGGGGGAGATATCACCCAATCTACATGGGGTGATATCAAGAAGATATGCCTCAATTACTCAAGAGCTGCGACAAAGAAGGGTAGAGGATATAGGGTCACAGTAGGCAAAACTAATGGCACTGGGACCTCTCTGACAAAAATCACACATTTCTTGTCTAAGTTCAAGCAGGACATTATCAATAATATGACCACCCAGTTGGACACCGTGCAGGCAAAAAAGAAGCATGAGGAGGCTGAAGCTATTTTTGTAGAATTCTGTCCACATTGTAGACAGAAGAAGAGAGATTGTCATTGTAAGTTGGTTGCCAACATGGAGACTGCACAGTTACCCACTAATTACAAACTGATTAAAGGAGATGATGAGCAAGTATTCTTCGTTGCAAAATGAAGATCATGGGCTTAGAGACAAGGTATGCCTCAGGACCCTCTTACTTTCAATGGTCCATTTTATAGTAGTCAATGACAACCACCTATGAATAATCAATACCCTCCTTGGAATAATCCTCAACCTCCATGGCAACCTTACCCAAGTCCTCAACGAAAAAAACCCCAAGGGAATTGGAAACAACCCCAAGGGAATTGGCAACCTCCACAAGGGAATTGGAAAGAAAACCCTCAGTGGCGGGGAGGTCAGCAATGGCCAAACCAGCAGCAGAGACTCCTGCAGCCACCACAACAACAAGCACTTCTGCCACGTCTTGCAGCCACTACAACACCTCCTAAGCCTACTCAACTCCCTGCCCAACCTCAGTTGAATCCTAATAATAGGCCACCAACACCTCAACAGAATGTCTATTCAATTGATCCAAACCAGTACCCTGCCTACACAATCAATGACATTCATTTATGGTTAGGCACTACTCTGCCCACACCTCCTATTATAACTGAAGTAACTCCAGACGAGTCCCTACCTCAAACTAGTCCAGAGTCAATTCCAGTAGGACCGACAACATTACTGGTAAAAGTCCATCCATCTCCACCTCCCTTTCCACAAAGGTTGCAGGGTGATCACTCTAAACATAAAGAATATGCAACTTTTGACATCCTGGACCAATTAAAGAACATCAATGTTCAGATTCTGCTTTTTCAAGCAATAAAGGATGTCCCCACATATGGAAAGGCTATCAAAGAAGTCTTCTTTAAAAATCATGGTCGTAAGCCGAAGAAACCCCAGATAGTCCATGTCCTAGAAAACTTGTTGATAACATGCTTAGCAAGATAGTGGCCCCCAAGTATTCAGATCCAGGTAGCCTGGTTGTCAAGTTACCATCAATGGGAAAACCAAAATGCTTTGATAGACTTAGGAGTTGCCATAAATGTCATGAAAAAGGACATCATGCAGAAACTCCAAAACACCCACTGTCCTGCATCTTGCAGACAGTTCTACAGTCAAACCCGATGGGGTAGTGGAGGATATAGTTGTTGACCTTGAAACCCGGTCTTACCCTACAGACTTTATGATCCTCTCACCTAAAGCCACATTAGGAGGCTATCCCATAATTCTTGGTCGACCTTGGATTGCCCCTAATGATGCCTTTAAAGGGTTTTGTTCAGGTGGTATGACCATCTCTAATGGTCAACATACTAAGACATTAGCCTTATACCCACTAGCATAACCACAAATGGATTTAGCCTCACCAATTTGGCCTGACATTGGGGAGGAGGATGAGGTAGTTAATTTAGTAGCCCAACTCATGATGTTAGAAAGGGATCCTTTCTTATAGCTACAGGATGAGGATGTTGTAATCACAAACATTCTACAAAACCAGTATAGTCCAGCTTCAAAATCTGTTAACTATCTCTGCCCCCATAACTGTTCCCTACAAGCTTTGTACCCTGATTACGATTTCCCTCTATCTCCTGCAACCAAACAAATCTACCACCAATTTCTACCCCATGAGGTCCACGCACCTCCATTAATGTATTCCTCTATGGTAGAACCCACAAAGCAGTTGGAAGTTTCCCCTGACTGTTGTTTATATTATTAATAGCCAACTTACCAACCAGCAACAGACATCTTTGACCAAACTACTGAAAAACTGTATAACAACTTTCTCTTGGGACTATTCGGATATGAAGGGTTTGGACCCTAAACTATGTACTCATAGGATCTTCCTGAAAGAAGACAAACCTCCTATCAGACAATTCCGGAGGCATATAAACCCTGCGTTAAGAGAAATAGTCAAAATAGAGTTGCAAAAACTTCTTAATGCTGGTTTCATCTACCCCATTTTTGACAGCTAGCGGTTCTCACCTTTAGTCATTGTCCCAAAAAAGGAGGAAAGTGGTGAGTATATGTTGACTATAGGGAACTTAACAATGCCACCAAGAAGGACCATTTTCCCCTTCCATTTATAGACCAAGTCCTAGATTCCTTAGCAGGAAAACATTACTTTTCTTTCCTGGACGGATATAGTGGCTACAACTAGATCAGGATTTTTCCTAAAGATAAGGAGAAAACCACATTCACTTTCCATCGGGGAACATTTTCTTACTCTGTACTTCCTTTTGGCCTCTGTAATTCTCCAGCTACATTCTAGCGAGTATTCATCAACATTTTTGCTGACATCTCCCATGAATGCATGGAAATATACATGGACGACTTCACAACTTATGGGGAAACCTATGAGGAGGCATTGGTCAATTTGGACAAAGTTGTTACCAAGTGTAAGGAGCATAATTTATCCCTCAATAGTGAGAAATGCTTCATGATGATGTAGCAAGGTGTTGTTTTAGGTTATTACATATTTGCTAAGGGAATCCAAGTGGATCCAGCTAAAATTGAAGTAATCATGAACCTGCCTACTCCAGCCAAAAAAAAGGATGTCCGCAGATTTTTGGGGCATGTTGGTTATTACCGGCGATTCATTAAGAATTTTAGAAAATTAGTAGGGCCCATGTACTCACTGCTCACAAAGGATTCATAATTCTTATGGACAACATGTTGTGAAGAGTCCTTCCTGCAGCTGAAGGCTGTACTTACTCAGGCACCAATTCTCAGAGGAACTAATTGGGCATTGTCATTACATATACACACAGATGCATTTGACCATGCTATGGGTGTTGTCCTAGGATAGAAAGATGGACCTATGGAGCATGCCATCTACTTTATAAGAAAGAATTTTACGGGCGCAAAGTTGAACTACACAGTCACTGAAAAAGAACTTCTGGTTGTGACATATGCACTGAACAAGTTTTGCCACTACATAACCGGTTACCCAATATTTGTGCATACAGATCATGCTTCCATCAAGTATTTGGTCAACAAGCCTTCTATCATAGGGAGGCTTTCCAGATGGATCCTTTTGCTACAAGAGTTTGACATCATGATAGTGGATAAGCCAGGGAAAACAAATGTAGTCATTGATTTCCTCTCCACATTGCAGAATGTTGATGACCCTAATGTCATCGATGATAGTTTTCTAGATGACCACCTATTTTCTATTTCCACTCATACCCCTTGGTATGCCGACATCATCAATTATATGGTTACTCAGAAGGTACCACCACATTTTTCTTCCAAGGAAAAGAGGCTGTTAATAGAGAAAACATTCAATTTTTCATGGATGACCGACTCTCTCTTCTACACTAGACCCGATTAGATCCTGAGAAGGTGTATTCGTGAGGATGAGACATATGATATCCATCATGCCTGCCATGATGAACCCTGTGGTGGATATTTTTCAGCCAAACAAACATTCATGAAGATACTCAATATTGGATATTACTGGCCCACTCTCTATAAGGATGCAACTAATTACACCCGCAAGTGTGATAGATGTCAGCGAATGGGACAACCCACCAAATCAGATTAAATGCCTTTTTTTCCTCAGGTAATAGTCACTCCTTTTGATAAGTGGGGAACTGATTTTGTGGGACCAATTAATCCCCCATCAAATAATAAATCTTACATTTTGGTTTGTACTAACTATGTCACTAAATGGGTGGAAGTGCGGGCTATGAAGCATGCAAGGGATAATAGGGTTGCACAGTTTTTATATGAGGAAATATTTACAAGGTATGGTGTTCCATGGGAACTGGTCATAGATCAGGGAGCTCACTTCACTTCTAATCTGATCACTTCACTTATGGAGGAATACAACATTTGCCACAGGAAGTCTAGTCCATATCATCCCCAGGCGAATGGTCAGTCCAAGATCACCAACAGGGAGATTGAGGCCATCCAAACTAAGACAGTTCAGTTTCACAAGATAGACTAGAGTAGTAGATTACTGGAAGCTATGTGGGCCTACCACACCACATGGAAAACACTTACAAGATTTACACCTTTTGAGTTGGTGTATGGAAAGATTGATGTAATGCCCATAGAATTTGAGCATAAAACTTTACGAACAACATTACAACTCAACTTGAATCTTCCTGCAGCTCAACAAGAAAGGCTCCTCTAGCTTAACTATCTAGATGAGATAAGAAACACAACTTTACAGAACATAGAGTTGGTTCAGCTCCAATGAAAGAAATGACATGACTCACATATACGAAATAAACGATTTGTTACTGGTGATTGGGCACTTCTATATGACTCCCAGTTTCAAGAGAATCAAGGTAAGCTTACAACTCATTGGCTTCATCCTTATGAGGTTAACATTTTTTTTTGCTAATGTTGCATTCCAATTGTCTATAATTGACCCTGTCCGCTTCAAGTTATTGGTCAATGATCACAGACTCCGTCTGTACCATAAGCCAACCACTAAGGCTAAGTTCTTGCGGCAATTTGATATTCATCTTGCCGCAGCTGACATTCCTACAGCCGATGGACCTCCTCCAGTTGAAGACATTCCTGCAGCCGATGGACCTCCTCTAGCTGAAGACATTCCTATAGCCGATAGACCTCCTCTAGCTAAAGACTTTCCTGTAGCCAATCAGAGTGAATTTTTGCTCCGGTAGTCTCTTTGACTTCACTCAAAAATGGTCATAATAAAATTTTTGTTTCCCATGAAAATCTCTTTCTCCGAAATAAAGTCACCATCACATCACATCCCATCACCCTTTTCTACCATATTCACTCACGAGTCCCTTCATTATTATGCCACTCATTACTTTTCACTCAGCACATGTCATCTGATATTTCTAGATTTCAACATTTATGAATGATTACTCTCTAGGTATGCCTTCATTTATTGTTTACAACATTTTTATTTCATTTGGCATTATTATAAATTACCTTGTAATTAATTTAGTACTTCATCTGAGTGCTACTATACTATTTAACCACACATGTGAGGACACCTATCACAATTTTTGTGGGGGGTAGTTTGTTAACTCATGTTTTTCCATAATGACCCTTGCTTAAGCCATGTTGCATAGTCATTTCAAAATTAATTGATGTGACAACCCTGAAGTATACAAAATTTTCTTCTAAGTTTTTAATTTTTCATACACCCAACTTACATTCTCAGCTTTGGTTTTTCAAACTTCTCCTCTGCTATAATCCCCTGAAAACCACACCAAGCATTTATCCAACTTTATTTAGCTTTAAGATTAGGTGGAATACAAGGTGGAACAAAAGGGTAAGTAATATTAAAGGTACAAAGTGCAAAATTTTGAAAAATCCATTTGCAGTTGCAGAGGAAATTGTAGTAATTTGAGTTTTTGAGTTATAGAGTTTTTCAGTAACAATGGGTGGGCTGCCAATATGCCATGAGCTAGGGGATCACTCATCCTTATTACAGGATTAGACAAACATCCAAGTCTTTAACCATGTGGGGTGGCTCACATATTTTGTTCGGTTATGTGGTTATGATGAAGCTCTGACAGTGGAGTTCTTGTGCACTTACAACAATAGGGTTGCCTATGTAAAGGGATTAAGGGTGGAAGCTTTAGAAGCACAGATTGCAGAAGTTTTAGGACTTCTCACTACGGGTGAAGTCTTTCCACATGAACATGATGCACAAGTGGCCAGGGCTGAGTTTTCCTTGCCCACAGATGCTGAATTGGAGACTAGTAAGTAGGGGACAAAGAGAGCATCTCTTCCAGAAGATTACTCTCGACTAGATATCCATGTGATAAGGTACATTACTTGTAAAGGGTAGTTTTCATACTTGCATGCTGTGCATTTCAAACTGTTGATTCATTTGCAGCATGGTCACCTTGTATATGTGCCAAATTTCTTGTATTCTTTGTTAAAATTGAGTTCAGAAGAGGTTAGGAAGGGGAAATTGAATGCATCTACTCACCACGGGTTGGTAAAACTCCTGGTAGAGAGATCTTTACAGGATAACTCTGCTATGACATGGGATGAGTTTATCATTGCACCCCATGTACAGTTATGAGGAGAAGGGCCACAACCTGGATTACAAGAAACATAAGAAAATTCCCCTGATGAGGTTGAAACCATTATTCTAGAGACCTTGCATAAAATTCCCTCTTCTTCAAGGGCTGAAACAAAGAAAAACACTTATGGTAATCCAAACCATAGCTCAGGGGGCGGTGAAGCTAAGGGTTCTTCATATTTGCAGAGTCTACAAGCAAAGCAGAGTACCTGGAGGAAAGAGAAGGGCAAGGCAAAGATAGCTGCAGATGCTGGGGAAGAAACCCCTGTTTTATCAGAAAACACTGTTTCTCCTACACTCATACCTCTAAAGAAACAACATACATCACAAAAGTGCTCTGTCGCGTCTATGTAGACTCCTCCATGACAAAGTGTTCATTTGAGCACACAACATGCAGACAAAATGGACTCACCTGAAATGAATGGTTCGTCTCCTAAAGATCCAATTAAGGAGTATTTAATGGAACAACCACAAGCAGGGAGCCCATGTACAGAATGTCCGGACATCATGGAAACAAATCCTGCAGTGAAGGAAATGGACACAAAGGCAGTGAATACTGAAACAACATGCATGGAGATAGAAGACACAAAAGCAATAGATTTGCCTTCTTCTCAGCAAGAAGAAGATCAAGGGAAAGAGGCCCTAGTTCTAACCTCAGATGAATTACCCATTGATGGATTAGACACAATCACAACAACACATTAGGTCACTCTAGCCACTCTAATTAAAAAGAGCCGGTAACACTTCACTTCATTTCCATTGACTATTTTAATCAAATACAATATGAAAAGTCAATGTGGGAGCTGGAAAAGGATAGGTTAAAAAGGGAAATAAGAAGGAAATAACAAGAGGTACAATTGCTACAAAGTAACTTAGATTCGGTTACAAATCTAATTCCATAATTAATAGAATGCAGACCACCTCATAGGGTCTATGCTTTGTGTTTGAAAGAATAATTTATCATGTATAAATTGATGACGATCCTTCGGGATCTACACACATGCATAGAATCACCACAAGAGTTTTTGGATGCATATGACCAATCACTAGATTGTATCTGTAATTTTTTATGTGAACTCTACTTGCATAATTATGTTGTTCCCTCTTATACTAATTGGAATCCTTTGTTATTTGTTGGAGATATCCACCTGTCCGCTTTACTCTCTTGGTCCAGTAATGAGATCAACTATGGAGAACAATTAAGGAAATACAGGGGAGTTGAACCAACTATCACACTTCCCTTACGACCAGAAAGTGGTAGTCCCCATAGGTTATAAAATGATTGGATGGAGATAGTATATGGAATGAAAGACTCTATCCACAGAAAGAGGATATTAGATAACAAGGAAGAGGTATTTGCAGTGTTTGAGTGACTCTCCTTATTAGATGGAAACAAAGAAGAAGAGGGATTGAGAAAGAGATGGTAAAGACTACCATTGGAACTAAAGAAGGCTGAATCTCACAGCCTTATCAACCTAAGAGCTACAATGCAAAGAGTCTAATGGTACATACGCCTAGACAGGGAACCTTGGCCTGAGAAGTGGCTTCCACTTTCCTTCCAGCCCCCTCTTCTCATGTGACCACTGTATAGATACGTTGACAATGAAGTAGATGAACAACTGGAAATGAGTTGACAGATTAAAATGGAGTGCACCAATAGATATTACTGGCGTGTAGGCACCTCCATGAGCAATGAGACTCAGAAAGGAGATCTTTGAGTACTTGCAAAGATCATAAATGTTTCAGTGCCTCAAGATAGGTATTAATCTTCATAGGGGGCAGAAATGATAAGGCATATTAATGCCATACTTTAGAATCCCTAGGAAAGCTTTTACTAGGATCTTTTCCTTTCTTTCATAATAATTTTCCAGATAATTTTACTTATATTTTCTATTATGTGGCATGATTCCACCAAACCTATTTTGTGATTAAAAATACTTAAATACGCTATGCTTGGATGAAAGTGTTATATTACTTATTTTGGAATTATGGTAATGTCTCTTTGAAATGAGTTAGTTGTTTAAACATGAATGATGTATGCGTGTCTTGGTGTTTGTTATCATAAATGTCTATATTCTAAAATTTGGAGTGCAGTGCATCGATTTAGCAACCATTGCCTTGACCAGGTAAAACATGCCCATGTGCTAGATGCTCAACCCGGTCTTACAACAGGTGCACAAAGAAGAACCTCAGGCACAACACCAACAGGTGGATTCAGGATAATTAAGGTGGTAGTGGACGAGCGAAGAAACAGGAATCATAATAAATTCTCTGAGGAAATCTAGGAAAGAGTGAGAAGATAGATTTGTTGTCAAAAGCATTTCTTTCCTCTTTCATGGATCTATTCAATCTCCAGCTTTATAGTTTCCCTTCATGTTTAATACGGTTGTAATAAAAGCTCCACCTATCTCTATGGCGTGACTAGATAGCAGTTAGATGTTTTTTTCCCTCTTTAAATAAAGCCATGCTATGCGTGAGAAGGAGGGCGTTATCAATTATAGTTTACATTCTGTTGCTTTACAGTTGAATTTTGTAATACATTTTTGATCAATAGAAAATGAAGTTTTAAATCTACAGTTCGGTCTAATTGAGTTTGGATACTCACTCAAGGGGGCCCACTTGGTGAGGAAACTGTGTTAGCTAGATATGATCATTTGCATATAGTTTAAGTTTCCTGCATCTTGGTTTCATAATTCTGGTGTTAACACAGTTCCTGCAGCCAAAGCCGCAAGATAGTCCAACACTTACTGCAGCCAAAGAGGTAGAATTGGTGAAGCATTATGATTATGTTTTCAAGTCTTTATATTTTTAATTTGTAGTGTTCCTTCAAGCGCTTTCACTTCTGTATTTCCTTTCCAGCATTCTTTACAGCTATAGAATAGTTTCCTTTCAAAGAAATTTTTTTCCTGGAGCTATAGAATAGTTTCCTTTCAAAAGCAATTTTTTTCCTGCAGCAATAGCGTGGTCTAAGTATGAATCCTTGGTGCATATACTTTTCTAATCCGTTTCAAGTAATACATCCCTGGGTTGATAAATTAAAATAGTTTCTATAAAGGAGGATAGCTGCTTGGTCAGATGTCCATTCCCTGAGTTATGGTACTTTCCTAGTATTTGATACCTTAATAGACCCGATCAATTTGAATGCAGAATCAATAGTTGGTAAGAAATTTTTGTCATAGTTATTCATCTCAAATGAAATAATTCTACCAATCAAACTATCTAGAGTAACATTGTTATTTTCTACTACTCTCATTTCTTGAATTTCAGATACTCTAATAGCATAAACATGTAGTAAGGTTCTTAGAAATTTACTTACCACTGTTTCTTCCTTAAGTACTCCTACTCCTTGGATAAAATTAACAACTTCTTTGATTCTGCTACTGTACTGAGTGATGTTGTCTCCTTATTTCACTATTAATTAGGTCATCAAATTTTCCTCTTAGGCTTTCAACTTTAGCTCTCAATACATTGGTGTCTCCTCCATGTACTAGCTTAAGTTTGTCCCACATTTTCTTTGCAGTTGTGCATGATTTGACATCTTCAAATTCAGCATTGGATAGTGAAGAAGCAATTTATATCTCATAGAATTTTTTTCATGTTTGTCTCTCAATTGATCAATAGTTAGAGGTCTAGTAGGTGTAACATATTCAACATCTAAGTATTGTGTGACATCATTTCCAATACCTGATAGATGAAGTCGTATCCTTCTTTGTCATGATGCAAAGTTTTCTTTGTTCAACTTAGGAACATCCCTTTTACTCATCTTGTGATCTTTAGCTTGAGTCTTTAAACTCTCTTCCAAGCACCAAAGCTCTGATACCAATTGTTAGAATAGCTGAGAGGGGGGGGGGGAGGGGTGAATCAGTGGCCTAAAAAATAATTCCAATAATTCCAACCAAAACTTATATCAAAAATATAATATCCTCTAGTTATCTTTCAGTCCTTCAAGATGTATGCCTTATGTAATTTTATCAAATATAAATTGATTGGTTAGATATGCTATTTATCTTTTTCTAAGATTTACCGAGTAGCAGTAATTAAACTTAGTGTTTTCCAACCAATCCCATTTTAGTAATGTGTAAAGAAAAACATCAAAGCAATGAATATACACATTTGACACATGGATTTTTAACGTGGAAACCCTGTTAAGGGAAAAACCACTTGGTACCGGTAACCCAAAATTTTCACTCTTCTAAAGTGAGCTCGGTAAAGATCCAACCCTATTAAAGGTTACATACACACTGTTAAGTGCGACCTTATTAGAGGATTCAAAAATAAAATTTTATCTTTTGACTTAGAATTCACTATGTTGTCAACAAGAAAACCTTTTGATACTCTTGAGTATCTCAATACAATAAGGATGGTTAAATCCCACTCGGTTAAGAGATTTTCTGAATCAATGGTTAAACTGAAACAATAAATAATTTGTTCAATAATACAAATTTGACTTGCAGATTTTCAGATCTATTGTTAGTCCATAATACCTCTCTGATCAATGTTCTCTTCAATTCCTTTGCTCCCCTTCTTTCTTCTTTCTGCTTGGTGAATGCTCTTTCTTCTGTTTCTCAGTGTTTGTAGAATTTCTTTGGCTCTATTCCTAAACCTGTATGATCAGATCTGCATGAAGACTTCTATCTTCACCAAAATTATATTCAACATTCTTCATTTCATAATGAATTCCTTGTCTCTTTATATAGACATGATTTCACCGTTCAATCTCCTTGTCTTTCTTGTTCTTGATGTAGATTGCTTCTTGATCTGCAAATCCTGCCATGCATTGATTTAATCTTTAAAGTTTTGCTTCAATTTTATTCCGTAGATTTCTCCTTGACAACTGTGAATAAAACTAGATTTAAATATTCTTCTTATCCTGAGTTCTACTGGTCATTGAAAATAAAGAAATCAACCAGTTAACTCTAAATATAGCTCTGCTAGCTAAGTAGTTTTGTCATTTTCTAACTCTAGTTGATTTTGGTTATCAAATCTTTGTTTTCTTAGTAACACTTGCTCAGGTAATACTGATCATGGGTAACATTATCCTTGGGTACCACTGTGTCTCCGGGTAACACTGTCCATCAGGAAACACCATGAACTGCTCAGGGTTCACTGGTCTTGGGTTCTTGGGTAACCCTGTCACTCTGTGTATACCTTTACCGATGACAAAAACTTTATCTCTTTAGATCTTCAAGTGTTGTGACAATATGTGTATGAGCAATCATAACATATTGAGTTGAAATCAATGAAAATACAATACATTAACTAATTTAATGTCTTGTATTTACTTTATGCATCTCGGTGATCATCAACTTATCATCTTCAAACATTCAATCAGTTATAGTTCATCATGAAGATCTTGGAAAATATTGATGAAGGATTGTTCTAAACCTATCTAGAAGGTGATTTTCAATAAAAGGTGAAGATTTGATTGGTTGTGACATAATATACTAAAGTTAAAGAAAATATTTTGAGAATACCATTACAAGTTACTTTTTCTTATTAAGATCAAGGAGCCATGGATACCTCATCTACCTTTTTGACATTTTGATATGAGCTCATAGGATAATGTTTTCAAACAAATTTACACAACTACTTCTTTGAAGAGGAATGGAGGAATATCTGAAAGTTTTCAACAAGTCACTAAATGTTTTTTTTAGTCTGATCATGGTTACCTATTGCCAGGTAAATATTTTTGTAAAGGCCTGAAGCATGTTTTCTCCGATGGATTATAAAAGGGAATTCAAGGCCTCCTTTTGAGGAGATGATTTGGAGGTACATTTAAGAAAAAAATTTCTAATTTTCTGATTTTTGCAAGTGCAAGAAAAATATTTGTAAATATTGTGAAGTGTTTGAGTTAGGATGCAGACATATAGTCAGTTGTTTCCATTTTGTAATGTCTTCTATGTCTTGAATTGAGCTCTATGATTGTCTTATCATACAAATCTCTCTAGTTTGAAAATGTAGATTTCTTTAAGTTGAAATAATAAAGGATTGTTCATCTTTGCAGACACATTTGTTGTCTTGTCCGTTCTATATGTTATTTCCCTCTATTCTAGGAGGAATGTAATTGCTTTGATAAATGGAATGATGACTTTATGTTTCCAGATGGATTGTAAAGAATAGTTGTGTGATATGTATTAGTGATCTTGTTATTGCTAGGTGATAACGTTTTCAAGATCTTCAAGGCATGTTTGAGGTACTACAATGTGAGATGATTTCTATTTAACTTTGTTTCCCTTATCCAGGCATTGGTCAATCCTTTACAAGTTCTCTTTCAATTCTGCCCCATTATTCAAAATCAAAATAATTTTAATTTCATATTGTTAGTATAGGTATAAGTTAATGTTGTTCTTAGAAAGTGCTTACTGCAAGTGGGATTGTACATAAAGTTGGTAAATTTTAAACACTCACTACTTGTAGATCTGATAACTATCCACTTTAAAAGGTCTAAAGTCATTGTTCGAGATGAGTTTGTATTATTGTTCAGGCCTGCAAGTAGGAACAACCTCCTGAGTTTAGTGGAGCTCAAAGGAAGAAGGTTGTTATGCCTTGTTATTTTACATTTTCTTGTCTTTAATTTGTGGATAAAGTTGGATATATTGTCTATATTTTTAAGCTCATGGTCTAGATCCTATGTTTTCTCTTAGGATTGAAGGTAGCAAGAGAAATTGCTAAAAAAACCCATAACTTATTCGCATGCCCCTTAGAATTAAACATTCATAATTTCTTAGGTTATAGATTTACAAGGTTCAATTTTTATCATTATTTTTCAAAGTTGATTGTCTTAATGCTTCCCTTAGGATCTGACCCTTCACATTTTACATTCCCCCATTGTTTGTACTTCACTTATGTTTTATCCCTTCATCTTTTCAATCTCTTTATTGATCATGCTTCTTTGTTAAAACATTCTCCATGAATCACAATTATCTCTTGTGTTTGGCTTTGATTCCTAAATACATATCAAGGATCTTAAAATTTTTTCTCAATGTTTTTATATATTTTCATAAAAAAAGATAGTACTTTGTGTTTTAAGGATACATTGATCGAACATGTTTCTAACTTTTCACCATTCCCTAAACTTGTTTCCACCTCTCCTATTTACGGATAATTTGCTTCATATATACATGAGACTCATAATAGTTATATTTGTTAGTAATAACTAAGAGGGGGGGGAGGGGGGTGAATTAGTGGCTTCAAAAACTTATCCTTAAACTTAACCACCAATCAATAAACCTTAGATTATTAAGTCCCTACAAGATGCATGCCATGAAATACTAGTAATGATTTAACTATCTGTCGGTTTTCTTTTTCTGACCTTATTCTCCTTGATTACCGATAAGCAGTAAAAACTATTTATCGACACTCAGTAAATATGTAGAGTATACCGATAAATCTAGAAATGCATATGTGAAATGTAAAATAGTAAAGTAATAAACCATACACACATAACACATGGATTTTAACGTGGAAACCCTGTTAAGGGAAAAACCACTGGGACCGGTA
>MU224884.1:2778740-2826459 GCA_018584345.1 Thuja plicata
TACCAATTGTTAGTAATAACTGAGAGGGGGGGGGGGGTGAATCCGTGGCTTCAAAAAATTATCCTTAAACTTAACCACCAATCAATAAACCTTAGATTATTAAGTCCCTACAAGATGCATGCCATGAAATACTAATAATGATTTAATTGTCTTTCAGTTTTCCTTTTCTGACCTTATTCTCCTTGATTACCGATAAGCAATAAAAACTATTTACTGACACTCAGTAAATATGCAGATTATACCGATAAATCTAGAAATGCATATGTGAAATGTAAAATAGTAAAGTAACAAACCATACACACATAACACATGGATTTTAACGTGGAAACCCTGTTAAGGGAAAAACCACTGGGACCGGTACCCCAAATTTTCACTCTTCTGAAGTGAGCCCTGTTAGGAGTCAACCTTGTTAAAGGTTAAAAACACACTGTTAGGTGTGACCTTGTTAGAGGATTTTATACATAGAGGTTTTCACTTAGTATCGGACATCTATTTGCTACCATCCTTGAATCAGCCTCCTTCTTAGACTATCAATAGGATTTAGAAAAATCTTGCTACCATCCTTGAATCAGCCTTCTTCTTAGACTGTCATTAGGTATTTGGAAAGTCCAATGCTACTTTCATCAATCAACCTTTTTGGCACTCCTTGGGATGTACGTCAATATATAGAAGACTGTTAAGTCCTGCTCTATTAAGAGACTTGATTCTTCAATGGTTAAAGTGAAACACAATGACCTGTTTCTAATGCAACTTAAATTGTATATTTTCGGATCTATTTAAGTACATTACCTCTTTGATCAATGTATCAATTCAATTCTTTGTACCCCACACTTTCTGCTTTGTGATTCTATGCTTCACTGTTCGTCGATGTCTGCAGAATTCTTTAGCTCTCCTTCAGCTTGATTGATCAGGGCTATATGAAGTTATCCTTCATCAATTTCTCTTCAACATCCTCTTTCTATTCACTCCCCTTCCCTTTTCATGTGATACGGAAATGAATAAAGCTTGTCTCTTATATAGACATGATATTCACCGTTTCTTGATTCTTGGCGTGAAAAACAATCCAGCCAATCTGATTTAAAGCTTAACTCCTGATTTATCTCGTAGTTATCTTCTTTCCAACTGTACAAATCTTCTTTAAATCAATCACTTGACTCTGGTCGAATAAAATAATGAAAAGAACTAGTTAAGTCTATCTTTAGCTCTTGCCAGCTAGATATTTTTTTGTTTTCTGAACTCTCTGTTCTGTCGGTCAACTCTACAGTTAGTCATCGGTGACAACTACCAATTTCATCGGTGTGAATCTAGTCAGCTTTGGGATCTCCGTTTGTCGGGCATCATTGGATTTTACTCATCGGGAAACTCTGTTTTCAGCTTGTTAGGCATCCAATGATTTTGCTTCGTCGAAAAACAATGTCTTCTGCTCGTCGGGTATCACTGTGACTTTGGCTCTTTGCCTTTACTAATGGTGTGCACTCCATCGGTGTTATATGTCACTTAGTGAATACTTGACTGTTATGCATTGCTGAAAGTATAATATTTGTTCCATTGATTCTCTGAAGTCTTTGGCATTATATACATGACCGTACGGATGATATCAAGTTGACATCAATGACAATACAAACCATTAACTGATTTAATTTCTTGCATTATCTTCAACTTAACATTATCAAACACTCAATCAGTTAAATGTCATCAATATTTCTTATATGACATATGATAATAATGCATTTCGTGATAGTGACATTCTACCTTGTTTAATTAAAAATGATGCTACTTTTCTTAGTGATGATCAGATCCCTATTTTCATATAGCTCCTTCCTACTTTTGCCTTGGCTCATGGCCTATTAATGATTTTTTTGGTTAGAAGCTTAGTGAAACTTACTCGAATGATGAACATGATTTTTCCTCTCCTTTTTATTCAATATTAATATTTGTCTCCTTATTTTATGATGGGTTAGATGTGCTATAGCTACAATTTGTGGAGACTTGATGTTTGATGGCTATAATGGTAATAAATTTGCATCTTTACAAGTCAAATAATTATTAATTTTACCATTAAGAGAATATATATGATGTCATCTTCTAAATTCCAGCATCATATAAAATTTAATGGGTAAATTCCTGTAATGGTTTTAAATGTATCATATTTTTTTTGCTACATTCATTGCGCTTAAACATGTTTTCATATATATTTCACTCTTGGTTATAGAATAGGTAAATACATTATCATTCTCATCATTCACCTTCTTGTGGGCATTTCTTTGGAGACCTCATGGTTTCATATGTGTATCATGTTTGATTTAGTATTTTATAATATCCGCAATGACCCTCGTATAGATTATTTTATGCATTTATGTAATGAATCTTTTAAGAATTGTGAGTATATGATTATCGTGATGTTTTCATGGATCATATGAACAAATACACAGTTTAGACACAAAAAGAACGAGGAAAAACATAAGGATCATCTACAAAATTTTCAAGGTTAATGTGAAGATGACTTGCAAGAGTACACATGAATTTGATACACATAATATTATTGAAAATCATTGATGATCAAATATTTAGCCTTATTCCAACTTTTACACCAAATAAAGTTTCAAACCAATTGAGCCTCATTATTATAAAAGTATAAATTCTATAAAAATGTATCAATGATTTCTAGAAACCTCTAAAGAAGGATTTCACATGGAAGAAAATGCATGATATATTGGCATATGACAAAATGTCTTATCATTTATCAATTAAATTTATGGTCCACCCAGTTTAATATTGTATGATGGTAGAGACAGTCCACTAATTGAATGCAAGATCCTTAAAATACATGGTTAGACAACTTTTATGAGGATAAAATACTTGCTAAAATACCTAGTTTCATTCTTTAGATTTAGTAAGTGCTTTTCTTGATTTTTTCACTACAACATTGAGCATAAGGTAACAATGGATAGAGTAACACATGGTCAACCACTAGAACATGAATTAGTCAATGATTATGTAAATATTTCAAATTTTGGTTGCAAAACTATATTTCAAATCACTAGACAATAAGCTTCAAAATTTATCCGTTAAATAAAATTTGCACTACTCAAATAAAAAGTGCTTTATAATTCTTATCATTCATCTAAAGTTACATGCTAATGTGTGAAAAATAGAACGTACTTTGTTAAAAAAATTGATTTTTTACATCATTAACACTTCTCACTCCCATAAGTTACAACCAACGTCAAGTTTATAAAATAGGGCCAATGAGGTTGGAAATAAAGTCAACCATGTAGATCACCATAAAGAAAAAATCAATTAAAGCATTTAGATAACACACTAGATGGACATATCCTCCACATCTTGTATTGAAACAACTCTTGTAACACAAATTCATCACTTTGCATCATATTAATGCAATCTATACATATAGAGGCGACCCTCAACATGTTAAGATTGAATATTTTTATGATTGCTGTAAATGCTAAAGTTCAGAGTAAAACATGATGAATTCCTAAAAAAACCTATTCTAAATTTGGCATACAACTCTCCTCCAATTAAGTAAAGAAAAGGGGAAAAACGACAGAAATAGTGAGCTCTAACCTAACATAAACCCTTTGATGGTTTGGATATGTTTAAGATGTGATTGAGAGAAAGAGTGAATGCATTGGTGTAGTGGTTGCTCTTTGGAGATTAACAAATTTGTGTAGCATGTACTTATAACAATTGATGAACTTTTACATATAAAAAATATCCTTGAAGAGATAGGGTTTTAATAGATTTTTTTCCAAGGAAATGGATGGCTAAGCTCACGTATTCAAATCAGATGGGTGAGATGGATTTACTTGATGAGAAAGCTAATAATGAATAGTCAAGATTAATCCAAATCTATGTTTTTTCTTAACTTGAATGAAGGGATTAGATGTAAAGATAAATCTAACCTTTTGTGATAAGGTGGACAAGTGAACATTTTTTATTTTATTTTCTAAATGAGATGAATGGGAGTGTACATGATGATGTAAGCTTTATTATTTAAACAAACCTAATTTATTTATTTTATAAATGAGATGAATGTGAGTGTTCATGATGATGTAGACTTAAGGTTGATTTTTATGATTTGCAAACATGTTTTTAAACTTAAATGACATACATTATATACTCCATTGTACATGGAGTCTCCATACTAATAAACAACATGGGATGAGAGAATGTAATATATCTATTTTTTTAAAGGAATCAAGGAGTTAGGGGTGAAAAGGAAGTTGTGCTATAGGGGTTCAGTTAGATGGGGAGGTTGACAGGAGAACCTTAACAAATACAAGGTTCTTGAGATGACAAGATATGACAATTGGGGGCTTAAAGTGGAACTACGTAAAGAACAAGTATAAATTTTGACTTGAATATAACTCACGTAGAGTAAATCAGTAGAGTTTAGAATTTTAGGGTTTGATGAAAAAGGTACCTAAATAAGAGAAGGCTAAAAGTTTGACCTTACAAGACATAAAAATTTTAGTGTGCAAGGGATCAAAGTTTGACAAGTAGAGATGTAGGGGAGATAGTACCAAGGGAATAATAGATAAGGAAGTCCAAAATTTTTGTAGATGTAAATGAATTAAATTTTTTAATGGAATTTTTGGATTCAAGACTCAAAAATACAATTGGATGATAAATTTTAATTTTAATTCTAGATGATAGGATTGGTAAAGTTTAGATCTTGAAACTAGGTATATATTTGCACATAGAGTTTAATCATGCATTCACATAAGTGAATTAGAGAAGGAGCAATAATTTTTGCAACCCCAAGTAAATAATGTTATGGGTCCCAAATCGCAACTAATACATTGGTGAATATTCTAAAATTGATAAAAAAGATTGACATCAAACTAAGATAAGTACATTTAAATTAATTTTAAAATCTTATCCATTTATCTCAAAATTGTGATTATTCCTAGCTCTTTGTCCAAAGTAATTTTTTTATAAATTATAGATTAAATAATTGGCCAAGGACATTTGTATGTAAGAAGTATTTTGTCTTTTTGCAAACTATAATTCAATTGCTAGAAAAAAAAGAAATTATTTATTGAAGGGGGAAAATTCCATTTATTTAAAATCATATGGTAAGAAAAAAATAACATATTAATAAATTACTATTATAGAATTTAATAGTTAGGGAAGGAACTGCTTGGAGTATTATTATGATTATTTTATTTAGTAGGAATCTTATAGGAGATATTCTTTTTCAGTAAGGTAAGTAGGAAACAAGGGCCTCAATGACTATGCAAAATAAGTCCAAGGAGCAATGCAAAAGTGGCACAAGAATGACTACAAATAACATATTAAAGTAGATATGTTATTTAAATGACTAAACATAATTTATCATTATGCAAAAATGCTAGAAGAGATTTAAACAAATGTTTTATAATTTGTAAGCTCATTATGTTTTATTGTTGGTTATTTCTACAACTGTGAGATTGATCTTACACCCACTAATATAAATTACACAAATGCAAATATATTCTCTTGTAAATAATTGAATATTCACTTTTAGCTTGTATTGAATTCTTGTATTTGTTTCTAAATAAAAACTTGACCGCGTGGTCAAGAGTTTTCCAATTATAGGGATGTTTTTGAACCCCTTGACCGATCCACTAAGATATTGAGTCAAAGACTTCTGAAAATGATCCAAGACAACATACACTTCCTAAAAATAAATAAATGTTGATGCATAAAAATAATACACTGTAATAGATGTTTTGATTTAATTGTAGAATGATTATGACTATAAAATTCTCCAATAAATTATAGGTGTCTAAAAATAAAGTAGAGCCAGTCTTTCAATACAACTTTAAAGGATACAAATCAAATAATTCTTACCTCAACTTCACATAATGATTATTTGAAAGGATTAAGAGTTGGACCTAAACTTGAATTTGAAAACTAAATTTTAAAAGTCATATTTATAAATTATACATAATGATTATTTATGTGAATTACAAATTTAATTCTGAATAAAAGTAGATAAAATTAAGAATCAAAATAAATCTATAAAAATAAATGAACATAAAATTAAACAAAATTTATTTTATATATCAACTTTCAACAAATTTATGTAATTTAAGACATTTCAAAATCTAACATTTAAAATCTTGTCCCTTTTATCATTGTTGAGTCCAATTAGCTATTTGCATGCTCTTTTTACTCAAAGATGCCTTTACCTAGTCTCAAAATGGACATGATTGTTTAGTTGACCATTGAAGTTTAGTGGAACATTTGAATCATTCATTAGAGGAGATAATTGTTTGCATAGGCGTTTGACAAGGCTTAAGTTGTCCTTAGTGGGCATGATTAAGGCTTCTTAATCATTTAAGGTTCATTGAAAATGGAAAATGGGAAAAACCAACTTCTATATCGATTATTTCTAGAAAAACACCTTTCTTACGTTACACATGCACTTTCTTACGTTTCACATACACCTTTAAAATTTATTTAAGAAAGGCTAGGCTTTTAAAATTATAAAAGTACTTCATTGTAAATAACAATAAAAAATTAGTATTAAAGGAAAGGCAAAATTGACTTATATGAATTTGAATAAATAAAAAATAAATGATTTTTATTTTTATTTGTAGTTTAATTTTTAGGTTATTAAGTTATATATAATTATTTTAGATATTTTATGATTAGTTGTTATACATATATTCTTATATGAATGTTTTGTTGTATTTATTTAAAGTGTTGTATAGTGATTAGTCTTTGTTATTGTAATATAAAGAAAATATAATTAATAATAATCACTTAAAATAAACAAATGTTAATTAGTCTAAAATTAGATACGTTCTAAAATTTTGTTATATATATATATATATATATATATATTAAAAAAAATAGTGATATATTTTTATATTAAGAAAAATCATAATACACAATTCACATATAAAGTGGATGGAATGACATCACATCCCAAATTTTTATGCCAATATCACAAGACAATAAAAAGAGAAGCTAATAGCACAAGGAAATGAGAAGAGAGGGGGATTATCATGCGCGGGCCACAACCATTTGTAGTGTCATATTTATCCTTTTCTTCTTCTTAAGTAAGATTTGTAACATAGGAGAATAATAAAGTCTAGATGAGGAAACTCCCCATTGTTTGGCCAACCATACAATTGGTGACTGGGAGAGACTTTTGAATTGTGGAATTTAAAGCCTATTTATAGGTATCTTGATTGAACCAAGATTAGTAGAGTCATGGGGAAGACAATAGAATTCCCAGATGACTCTATGCAATCCTTATCCTTGTTCTTAAGAATCCTAAAGGAAATCCTTGAGAAAATTTCCTTTCCTCCTTCTAGTAAGAGACTTTCTAAGGGGCCCCATAAATAAGAGTAATACATATGAGTAGTAGTGACCACTTTGAATAAAATTTAAAATTTCTTAACAAAGAGAAGGTGGTTTCAAAATCTGAAAGTATAATTTCATCTCATTATGAGTGAGCACAACTTGCCAAATGGTTGCATAAGAGGACTAGAAGGAAAAGAGAATGCCAAAAAATATTAAAGCTTACATGCAAGTAATATATTTCAGATCCATATGAGTCAAGCCAAGTGACTTTTGGTAAGAAGGATTGGTGATAACATTGTGCCTTTTACCACTAAAATATTGAGATAGTAGAAAGGAAAAAAAGTATTCAAACACTACAATACTTTGCTCACATTATCTACCTCCACCAAAAGAGGGAGGAATGAATCATTAGCAACATGATCATTAACAATTTGGAATAGAAACTCTTTTGCCTCTTTATTGTGAGATTGCATTGGCAATAAAATAACCAAATCCTTCAATGACCATAACATAAAGAGATAGAGATAGAGGGAAACCTTGAAGAATGAAGTGAAAAGAAATGAAGATTCGTAGCTAGTAATGGTGGGATGAAGTTGAGGCATCCAAAAAAGAGCATTTGGAAACACTAGAGAAAGTTAGGTCCAAAGCCAATTGCCTAGAGCATGACTAGAATAAACAAACAACCTAGGGCATGACTAGAATAAGCAATCTAGTTATAAGATTTGGGAAAATTAATTTTGAAGTAAATAATCTATTGTTTTGAGCGTATAGCCTATTCATTTCTTTCCAATACAATAATGATTGTTGTCAAGGATATATTAGATTTTAATCAATATAAATACTATCCTTTGGGAAGATAATAAGAAAAAGAAAATGAAAAATGTGTAACCTAATGACATTGGCTATGATTTTATTAAAGGTATATTAGAATAACTAAGAGGGGGGGGGGGGGGTGAATCAGTAGCCTCAAAAATATTCCAATAAATTAATCCAAAAACTTATTACCAGAATTATAAGCCTCTAGTTATCTTCAGTCCTACAAGATGAATGCCCTGAAATAATCTTATCCAATAACTATTCCTTAGAGTTCACTATTAAACCTTATCCTTTATCTTTACCGATTAGCAATCTATCATTTACTTAAATATAATAAATTACTTAGTGTATACCGATCAATCCAGATTAGTTAGGTGTAATGCAAAACACTAAAGTAATGACTCATAAACACATTGACACATGGGTTTTTAACGTGGAAACCTTGTTAAGGGAAAAATCACTTAGGACTGGTAACCCAAAATTTTCACTCTTCTGAAGTTAGCTCAGTGAAGAGCCAACCCTGTTAAAGGTTACAAACACACTGTTAAGTGCGACCTTGTTAGAGGATTTATCACTAACAGTTAATCACTTGATATCTGGCATTTAACTATGCTATCTTCATGAATTAACCTTTTGATACCCCTTGCGATGTATAAAGGATTTGTTTAGTTCCTTCTCGGTTAAGAGAATTCTCGAATTCAATGGTTAAACCAAAACAATATATGATCATTCATATAAACAACTATACTTTGGAGATGTTTAGATCTATTGTAAGCTCATAATACCTTTCTGATCAATGTCTCTATTCAATACCTTTTCTCCACTTCTTTCTGCTCAGTGATGCTGTGCTTCTCTGTTTCTTGGTGTCCGCAGAAATCTTTAGCTCTATTCTTTAGCTTGATTGATCAGGACTGTATGAAATCATTCTTCACTAGTATTCTCTTCAACATATTCTTCTCTATTCACCCCTAATTCACAATGAATTAACTTGTCTCTTTATAGACATGATTTCACCATTTCTAAGTCCTTGAATTTCTCATTCTTGGTGTGATCCAAAATTCTTGACTTTCTTGTTTTAAAGCTTTACTTTAGTTTTATCCTGAAGATTTCTCTTAGACAACTGGAATAAAAAAAATTTAAAACTCTATCTTATCTTTGGATTTTAACTTGTCGATGAATGAAAACAATATTAAAAACTAGTTAAATCCATATATATCTCTTTCCAGCTAAGTCTTTTGTCATTTCTAAACTTCAGTTCATTTCAGTGTTTACCTCCTTGTTAGCTCGGTCAGCACTTTAGTTCTCCTCGGGCATCTCCATCAAGGTTGTTTGTCTGTCGAGAAACACTGTGAAGTTCTGCTTGGGTTACTTTGGTTCTGCTCTTCAATAATGCTTTCTCAGGTATTATTGTGACTTTCCTCTTGGGGTTCTCTTTCCATCAGGGTGCACTGTCCGTCGGTGTTTGTTGTCACTTAGTGCATACTGAACTTTTATGCATTACTGAAAGCATAACCTTTATCTCTCTGGTTCTTTGAAGTCTTTGACACTATGTATATAACCAATCAGATTACATCAAGTTGACATCAATGAAAATATAATACATTAACTAATTTAATGTCTTGCATTAACTTTCTACAGCTTGGTGATCATCAACTTAACATCTTCAAACATTCAATCAGTTATAGTTCATCAATCTATCCCTTTGGCATTGATGGAAACAAACTACATTACTAGTAATACAATTGAAATATATCAGTTGTAGTTCATCAATCTAGCAAATTTATTGTATTATAACCAATACAAATGTTAGGCTCTTGGTAAGCTCTTCTAGCTTAGATTTGTTTCTTGTAGAGTGCTTTCTTCAATCTTCAATCCCTTCACTAGATAGATGTAGCAGCTTCTGATTATCTCTCTCTGTGGTGTAGAATCTCTTCTTTTGATGTTGTCTCTCCCTTTGACTGTTCCTCTCCTTGATCGTCTCTTTTTCCCTCCCTTAAGTCATCTCTCCCTTAGGATAATTATGATGGATATTTCATATGTAATCTCTCCCTTTGGATATTCTCTCCCTTACAGGTTACATCTCTCCCTTTGACAACAATGCTAAAGTATATCCTTTCACATTTTTATAATATACTCCTTGAATTTCCTTAGCCATCAACAGTACAATGACTCTGGTGCTCAGTGCAGATATGTACCTTGCTATGTACTGATATGTTTTTGCAGTCCATCTTTTTGCTTGCATCAACATGAATGATCTCCTTATTGTGTGTAGGCTGATGCAGCCTCCTAGTCAGCTTACTAACCCATAGACAAGGGTCGGACCCCTAGTCTCTTTCTCAGGTACTCAAATGTATCTTTAGGCAATGGCTTTATGAATATATCAGCTAATTATTCCTTGGATTGAACATATTCCAGTATCACTTCTTTCTTTTGTACTTATTCTCTTAAGTAATGATACTTGATTGCAATATGCTTAGTCTTAGCATGCATGAATGGATTCTTAGAAATTTTTATTGCACTGGTATTGTCACAATAGATAATCACTGGTTCAATAATTTTCATATTCATACCTTCCAGTAATTGTTTGATCTATGCAATGTTAGAGCAATTTGTAGCAACAACCGCATATTCTACTTCTGTAGTAGATTATGAGATGTATCCTTGCTTCTTACTTATCCATGTGACAAGTCTGTCACCCATGAAGAATGCTCCTCTAGTTGTGCTCTTCTTGTCATCTAAGTTTCTAGCCCAATCAACATATGTATAGACTTGAAGCTCAAATTTTCCTTCTCTTTTATACCATAAGCCATAGTCCTTGGTGTTCTTTAGATATCTCAAAATTCTCTTGACATCAGTCATGTGTGATTAATTGGGATTAGTAGAGAATCTTGCAACTATTCTAACTGCATGTGCTATATCTGGTCTAGTATGAACACCATACATTAGTTTGCCAATCATTGATCTATACAAGATCTGATTTACCTCATTTGACTTATCTTCTATTTTCATATTACATCCATTTTCCATAGGTGTTCTGATTGGTTTGGAATCTTCCATCTTGAATATCTTCAGCACTTCCTTGTTCTATTTGGATTGTGTGATATATATGCCTACATCCTGTTGAAGAATCTGTAGACCAAGAAAGAATTTGATCTCCCTAAACATTCAAATCTAAAACTCTTTGCTCATTTCATTAGAAAAAGATTTACATAACACATCATTACCCCCAAATATGATATCATCAACAAATATTTCAGTAATGAGACTATTCTCATCAGAATCTTCTTTTAAGTGCAGATTACTATTTTCACTTGTCCATATAAATCCTATGCTTACGAGATAGGAGTGAAGTCTTTCATACCAGGATATAGGTGCTTGTTTGAATCCATACAAATATTTGTGTACTCTACATACCATGTTTCTCTTGTTAGGATCAACAAACCCTTCTGGTTGTTCAATGTATACCTCTTCTTCAAGTATCCATTTAGGAATGCATATTTAACATCCATTTGGTATACCTTGAATCCTTTGAATGCAACATAAGAAAGAATAATTATTAATCCTTCTAGTCTAGAAAAGGGTGCAAAGGTTTCTCCATATCCAATACCTTCTTCTTGTGCATACCCCTTGCATACTAATCTTGCTTTGTTCCTTGTGACTTCTCCATTCTCATTCAGCTTATTTCTGAACATCCATTTGGTACCGATGACATTATTGTCATTGGGTCTAGGTACTAATGTCCATGTTCTGTTCTTCTTAATCTGTTCTATCTCTTCACTCATAGCACTGACCCATTCTTCATTCTCAAGTGCAGTATTAACAGATTTAGGCTCAAAATCACAAATTAAACATCTAGTGTTCATTGACTTCTTGTTCTCATTCGAGCCTTCTTATCTCCTATGATTTGGTTCTGTGGATGATGTCTTCTGACATACTTGGAAAGTATTGGTCCAGCTCTTTGTTCATCATTTTGACCTTCATTCTGATCTCCATTGCTCGAAACATCATTTAGAGCAATTTCCTAATTTTTAGTATTTGCAGCTTGATGCTCAGGTGCAATGTTCTATTACTTAGGAGCGATGCACTGTTGCTCGGGCAGAGTGTCAGGTTCTTTAGTGTAAACAAACCTGTTGTAGTCTTCTGGTTCTTTTATGCTTTCCTCATCATTTTTCTCTGCATATTCATCTATTCTGACATTTGCACTTTCAATGATTTTGTTAGAGGACTTGTTAAGACATTTATAAGCCTTGATTTTGGTGGAATACCCTAGAAATATTCCTTCTTCACTTTTGGATTCAAGATTTCCATTTCTATCTTCTTTCAAAATATAATATTGACTTCCAAAAATTTTGAAGTAACTTACATTGGGTGTGTATCCATACCATAGCTCATAGGGTGCCTTTTTGGTGTCTTTCTTTAATTGTACTCTATTTAATGTGTAGAAAAAAGTAATGACAACTTCCCTCAAGAATGTTTGAGTGATGCTTTTCTAAATCATCAGTGTTCTTGCACAATCAACAATGGATCTATTTCTTCTTTCAGCAATCCCATTTTGCTGTGGTGTTCTTGGTGCAAAAACTTGTCTTTTAATTCCATGCTCATTGCAAAAGTTAGTGAATTCATCAGAAACAAATTATCCTCCTATATCTGATCTCAATAATTTCAATTCCTTACGAATTTGTTTTTCTACCGTATATTTATACCATTTAAACATCTTGAATGCTTCTGATTTTTCTTTTAAGAACATAGCTATCATCATTCTAGAATAATCATCAAAAAAGAGAATAAAATATCTAGGACCATAGTAACTCTTTGTTCTCATGGGTCCACATAGATCAGTATGGACTAATTCTAGAATAGCCTTAGATGTATGGATTTTTTCTCTTGAAACTAGACTTTGTCATTTTACCTTTTTGACAATTCTTACACATGATATGCTCAAGCTTTGATATGCCCGGTATGCCTCTTACTTTCCTTTTATTGCTTATCTTAACCATGTTGTTGAAATTTGCATGACATAATCTCTTATGCCACAACTAGATGTCTTCATTTCTAGTCATTAAACAAGTGGTATTTATATCATCAAGATAGAATACGTTAGCTTTTGTCTATTCACCAGTTCTGATCAACCTTTGTGATTCATTAAAGATCTTTGCCTTTTTGTTCTTAAATGCTACTCGGTGACCTGTGTTATTCAGCTATGAAACACTCAATAGATTATAGTTAAGTCCTTTTACCCAGTATGCATTTTCACATTTGATCAGGTTATTTAACATTATGGTTCCTTTACCTTCAACTGGAAAAGGTGAGTCATTACCCATTCTTACTAATCCACCATTATAGTACTCAAAAGTTTGAAACTTTTGTTTATCACCGGTCATGTGGTGAGTGCAACCACTATCTATAATCCAAACATCATTTTTACTAACCTTAGATATGGGTGTAGTCTATACATACCTTTCTTCTTCGTCTGAATCATCCTTCATGGCCACAAATACCATCTCAATATCTTCATCAGATTTGGTGTCAGTATCTCCAGCTTTGTTCTCAACAAGGTAAAAACCTTTCTTCCCTTTGTCCTTGTAGTTTCAGGTATCTCTTTTGTCAGATTGTCGGTTGCTTTGGTAATCTTTGTTGTCACTTCTATCAAACTTCTTTTCATATGATCTATCATTACTTCTGTCATCTTTTCTTTTTTTTAGGACATCTAGCAGCAAAGTGTCCTGTTATCCTAATTTTCAACATGCATCAAAATAATCATAAATAGGAAGAGATTGCATTTTTAGAGGAAGTCCCATTAATATTATCCTTCAGGTATTATTAATCAACATTTTGTAATTACATTCATTTTCAGAAATTGTCATTTTGTACTCTAAGAGTCAATCACATTCCAGAATTTCTAAATTACAATTTGATCAATTACATTGTGCATTCAAGCTGAATGTATTATACAAGTGTTATTTCATCTTTCTTTTCATGTCAAATCAATAGTACATTGCAGAAATAAAGGCATAATTGAAAGTATGGAGTAGAGGTCCCATGCATTGCCTTGTGGTTGGTTTTTTGATGCTTGCATATTAGGTCTCTATTTGCTTGTTGTATATCAGGTCCTAGGTCTTCATAGTCCATGTTCATCTGCATATAGGTATTTTAGGGTTTACCTACATCATAATATAAAATGGGGTGTTAGATCTAGTTGGATCTAAGCAATATATGGAACATAAACAACACACAATCAATCCTTCTCAAAATTGCATATCAATATGATGAAATCAATGTAATGAGAAAACATTCATCTATAATATCTGAAGAATAGTATTAAAGGGACTTGTTCCAAACATGAAACATTTTTATATGTATAATCACTTTGATATATGTTATTCCTCTCTATATAATTAGAGATCTGAATGAAAGGGACTTAGTATTACCATCTGAGAAACCTTTTTCATGATTAGATCAACCTATGAGTTCAACAAATGATACAAACCAACCAACACTCCTGAGTGATTTTCATCTTACATTCAATCACAAATATTAATTGGTGCATATGATTTGATGACCTAATAAATTGAGTGGTATTTTGTGTGCAAATGGACAAGTATCTGTAACTAAAAGCAGGAAATAAAATAAAATGATGTAGTGAATGTCACGAGCCCGTGCTTGAACTTCACATAAGCCATTATATGTAGAAGGATTGATGATATCTCAGAAGGTTACTGCTCACATACATAAGAAAGATAAGATGCAGACACATGAAGAAATTCCAAAGATGCTACAGGAAGTACATGAACAAAGGAAGTTAGAGAAATGCAGAATTGAAAGACTTTCAAGGTTCACTATCTTTATGCAAATAATGGAGAGTGAGAAAATGTTGTTACCGTAAGTACTCTTCATATATATGTTGCTTCAAAACATCTGTTAAAAGTTCACTTGGAAGATCAAAGTTGAAAACTCATGCATAAAGAGTGTGCATAAACTGTATTAAATGAGAAAATGCCATTATAGTCATTTTTTAAACAACTGAATCTGACAGAGTAAAAGCATGAAACAAAAGATGTGGAAACTGCAAGTTAGGACAAAGATTAACAGTCTCAAATCAGCATGGGTGTGCACATACAGAAAATGAGCATGATGAAAAGACTATCATAAGATATCTAGGAGCTTCATCAAATGAGATCATGCTTAATAAATCCAATATTGCAGTGCATAATGTGTTTTAGACAAATTGTCGAGATAGTTTCTTTTGCAGAGTTTACATCTCATATTGATGTTTTGAAAAGATGTACATTCATAATAACAATTCAGAGCATGTAATGTTTGTATATGCATATTGAGTTTAGTGTTTTGAAGTGAAACCCATGGGAGTCACGAGCCCATTCCTGAACCCCATGGGTTTGTTCTTTCCCATGTATACTTTGAAAGTAAAACAATATGTTTTTACATCAAAGACAGCAGCATATTCAACATATTTGTGCTTACATGCTAAAGAGATGCTCAGTATTATCAGTGAAACTACAAACTAAAAGTGTTTTAAACATAATGTTGCAGTTTAATTATCTTATGTGTGTTTCTTTTTCAGACAGTGGAGTGTCATCAAACAGGGAAGCATATGTTGTGCTTACTACATTTTTGTATTTGAAGACAACAAGAATGATGTTTTTGTTAAAACATTTAAACAATACAAAACCTGTGTTTTACTTCAAAGTTGAGATAAGCATTAAACCGATAACTTCAAGTGAAAAGCCATGTGGGTATTTAAAATAATGTGGATGATAGCATGTGGGGAATGAAAGTGAGGTTCGACAACAAGTGATACTAAAGTTCATGGGCTTGATACTAAACATATACCAGTTCAAAGATTTAAAGCTACAATCGACATCAAGCAGAGAGCACCGACATCAAACACTAAGAAAGTTCACATTGATGTAGAAAACAAAATAAAAAAATGATAGAGGCGATGATCACTTATCTGTATGTACAAAAGCTGCTGGTACATTATACTTTCAAGTCATGGTTATATCAACTCGCACAAAAAATGTGAAGCTTATGACTGAAAGATGTCATAGAGTTGAGATCAGATGCACCCACAACATCTTTCAGTCATAAGCTATGTTTTTAATGCTGAAGAAGAACCCACATGTGGGTTTGAAGATGATTCGGACATAGCTCAGGTTGTTTCCCACGTGTCTAAAGGAGAAAGATAGTAGTGGTGATGTTTTATTGTCACGCTACAGACTGGGGATAAGTCATAAACTATGACTGAGATATCCCCAGTTCAGAGCCGATGTTCATGGGCTCGACATCTCAATCACAGTTTGAGACCATTCCAAGTTTGCAGTGGTAGTAAATTCCAAACCTACAGTGGTGTCCACAAACAAAGACCATAGAACTTCCTTCATACACTACGGTTTAAAACCCAAAATGGTGGTAAGACATCAATCCTGAACCTGAGTTACAAGTGAATCTGTAGTGCCATTAGTAAATGGCTTTGAAAACACTTCAAGCTTTCAAACAGATTGAAGTCAACCCACTGCGAAACCCAAAATCAAGCAAAAAAGAAGACCGAAGATACTATATCATCAAAACATCCCAACATTCAAGCAAATGCAAGATAACTTACAGTTGGAACCCGAGTTCAAAGAAAATGAAGATCAAAATCCGTGGCCTTTACTGAAGAAGAATGCAAAAAAGTATGCCATGTTTTACAGTGAGCATGTAAATGACATTTTTTTCCCTCATAAAGCTCATAAAACTAGAAGTTTCTTCATAGAACAGAGGTGGAAACATAGCAGAGATTCATGGTTTCCAGTTTCAACATGGCAGCACCTTAGAATAGAAACCCTAAGATACAAATGAAATTGATGAATAAAATGCATTGTATTTTACTCTCATTTGAAATCCATTGTCAGATGGAGTAAATGCATTTACAGTCCCAGTGCATCGACATTCCCTCCTTATTGCCACATTGGTACTTTTGGTGCCACAAAATAGTAAAACTATCCCTTCCAACTGATGGTGGTCAAGTTGACTACAAACCATGTCAATTACAAATTGCAGCATCAACCACAGTAGTGTGGTGTTAGCAGAGTCAAACATGGGTTGTGATGCCGAGTTGACAAGGGTTTTGAACCCTTTGAAGCTAGGTAGTTGGGTTTTTGAGTAGGGTGGTAACACTGCTAAATTTGAATGTCATGTATTCAAAATATGGTAATAAAGATAAGGGATGTAATTGATATATTGGTAATTAGTATATGTAAATATGGGGGGCTAAAACTTAGGGTTTTGTTAGAGGGAAATTGATTAAACCCTATAGTTATGGAGGGTTTTTGGAGGGCTTTTTGGAGGGAGGATTATTTTTAAAAGTAAGCCATGTTGGCTATTTAGTGAAGGTTTTTGCTTCATGTTATGGGGGTTCAATTTAGTGGATAGAGGAGCTTTAGTGAATTCATTATTCCTATAGCTGTTTGTTCATTTTTTTTTGTATTCCAATGTAAGTTCATGCTTGTAATTTCGGTTTTGTGCAAGAGGATTTCACTATTCCTTGCCATTACTTAGGAATTCATACATGTAGCTTGTATATAGATTTTTGAGAAGAATATAGTTGCCCCACTTTTTTCCATACATCTTATTGTGATCATTTGTTCAAAGTTCCTTTTCAATTTTCTACATCTAAGAGTAATATCTTTGTAAATATGGATTAGTGAATTGCATTGATTCCTATTCTATATCACATAATATAAGCCTTTTGTAGAATATGCATGTTGTTAATGGTGAGAGTAATACTTGTGGTTAAACCCTAGTTGTGGCCTTCCAATTAACCTATGTATTGAGCAATGAATGATAGTGTAGAAATCCCTAGGGTATGATAAGTGGATGTCAGTTTGAAGCTTCAAAGAAGATCTAAATCTTCTTGGTGTATCACCTTTTTTTAGTTTTTCATGCAAGTTCAATTTTTAATCTTTCTCCCCTTTTCTCAGTTAAATTTTCAATTAGGAGGTGATATTCCATACTAAATAGGAACCGGCCTAGAATCTGGAGACTCTTCCTCATCCATAGCTCACCCACAGCTAGAGGAAGTTTCCATTGTCAGATAGAATTGCCATGAAGCCTTAATGCCTGATTTAGGGTGACAATTCTAAGCCTGAACATGTCCAATCTCTTTACAATTAAAACAAACAAGCGGTAATTTACCTTTGTATCTACGTTTTCCTCTCTGCAATCTTCTAGCCATAAGTGCTTCAATCTCATCAAGATCTTGGTCATCACTATTACTTTCACTATCATTTCTCATAGTGTGTTTATGACTTGACTTACTTATTTTCAAAGAAAATTTGAATGCTGAATCAATAGATGGTAAGAAACTGTTATCAAAGTTATTCATCTCAAATGAAACCAGTCTACCAACCAAAATATCTAGAGTGACATTGTTGTTTGCTACTACTCTCATTTCTTGTATAGCAGATACTCTAATAGCATATACATGCAGTAAGGTTCTTAGGATTTTACTTACCATTATTTCTTCTTCAAGTACACCTCCAACTCCTCAGATAGCATTGACTACCTCTTTTATTTTGCAGCTATATTGAGTGATATTTTCTCCTTCTCTCATTCTTAGGTCATAAAATTTACCTCTTATTCTTTTTTCCTTAGCTCTTAGTACATTTGCATCTCCTCCATGTACCAGCTTCAATTTTTCCCACATTTTCTTTGTAGAGGTGCAAGTTTTGACATCCTCAAATTCAACATCAGAGAGTGAGGAAGCAAGTTCTATCATCATATATTTATGCTCATGCTTTTCTCTTAATTTCTCAAGTGTGTGAGGTCCTGTAGGCAACACATATTTAGTATCCAATTATTGAGTAACATCATTTCCAATACCTGATAGGTGGAGTCTTATCCTGCTTGCCATGATGCAAAGTTGTCCTTGTTTGACTTGGGCACATCCCGTTTGCTTATATTGTGATCTTTTACTTAGGTCTTGAAACCTTCCTTCTAAGCACACAAGATCTGATACCAATTGTTAGAATAATTGAGAGGGGGGGAGGGGTGAATCAGTGGCCTCAAAAATATTCCAATAAATTAACCCAAAAAATTATTACCACAATTATAAGCCTCTAGTTATCTTGAATCATACAAGATGAAGGCTTTGAAATAATCTTATCCAATAACTACTGCTCGGAGTTCACTATTAAAACTTATCCTTTATCTTTACCGATTAGCAGTCTATCTTTTACCAAAATACAATAAATTACTTAGTGTATACTGATCAATCCAGATTAGTTATGTGTAATGCAAAACACTAAAGTAATGACTCATAAACACATTGACACATGGATTTTTAATGTGGAAACCCTGTTAAGGGAAAAACCACTTGGGACCGGTACCCAAAATTTTTACTCTTCTTAAGTGAGCTCGGTGAAGAGCCAACATTGTTAAAGGTTACAAACACACTGTTAAGTGTGACCTTGTTAGAAAATTATCACTAAAAATTAATCACTTGATATCTAGC
This sequence comes from Thuja plicata, assembly GCA_018584345.1. Taxonomy (NCBI): domain Eukaryota; kingdom Viridiplantae; phylum Streptophyta; class Pinopsida; order Cupressales; family Cupressaceae; genus Thuja; species Thuja plicata. The sequence continues at coordinate 2,798,386 of MU224884.1, forward strand.
ATTTCACTCTGCTATCTTCATGAATTAACCTTTTGATACTCCTTGGGATGTATCTCAATATATAAAGGATCTTTTTAGATCCTACTCGGTTAAGAGACTTCTCTGATTCAATGGTTATAATCAAACAATATATGATCTGTTCATATAAACAACTATACTTTGCAAATGTTCAGATCTATTGTAAGCTCATAATACCTTTCTAGTCAATGTTTCTATTCAATACCTTTTCTCCACTTCTTTCTTCTCGGTGATGTTGTGCTTCTATTTTTCTCGGTGTCCGTAGAAATCTTTAGCTCTATTCTTAAGCTTGATTGATTAGGACTATATGAAGTCATTCTTCACCAGTATTCTCTTCAACATCTTCTTCTCTATTCATCCCTAATTCACAATGAATTATCTTGTCTCTTTATAGATAAGATTTCACCATTTCTAAGTTCTTGACTTTCATGTTCTTGGCATGATCCACAATTCTCACCTTTCTTGTTTTAAAGCTTTACTTCAGTTTTATCCCATAGATTTCTCTTAGACAATTGGAATAAAACAACTTTAAAACTCTCGCTTATCTATGGATTTTAACTTGTTGATGAAAATAATATTAACAACTAGTTAACTCCATATTTAGCTCTTTCCAGCTAAGTCTTTTGTCATTTCTAAACTTTAGTTCTTTTCGGTGTTAAACTCCTTGTTATCTCGGTCGACACTTCAATTCTTCTTGGGCACCTCCATCGGGGTTGTCTATCCGTCAGGCAACACTGTGAAGTTCTTCTCGGGTTACTTTGGTTCTGCTCATCAGTAATGATTGCTCAGGTTTCATGCTCGGGTATTACTATGAATTTCCTCTCGGGGTTCTCTTTTCATCGAGGTGCACTGTCCGTCGGTGTTTGTTGTCACTTAGTGCATACTAAACTTTTATGCATTTCTGAAAGCATAACCTTTATCTCTCTAGTTCTTTGAAGTCTTTGACACTATGTATATAACCAATCAGATTACATCAAGTTGACTCAATGGCAATACAATACATTAAATGATTTAATATCTTGCATTAACTTTCTGCAAGTTGGTGATCGTCAACTCAACATCTTCAAACATTCAATAAGTTATAGTTCATCAGGGTATTCAAAAATTTATTAGTTTCTAATTGTATATTTCTTCAAAGTTGGTAGCCTTAAGTATGAATTTAATATTTCCTTTATGTGTGCAAGATCCTAAGGAAAGTAAGGAAGATGCATCTTAGAAGACTTGATATAAGATAGCACCAACAACATGCCATACGGGTTTAGAAGATTCACATAGGAAATGATTTGTATTTCTAGACTACTAGGATGTAGTGGATCAAAATAGCCCACTTTACTCTCGCACTAGATCTCCATTCTCACACATTTCTACACTTCAATTCAAAAGATTTGTATGTACTAGCCCTTGCATAACAATGAATTTTTTTTTTCCTTATGTTGATATTTCTTAAAAGCCAAGGCCTAAATACAAAAAAGTTCCCCTACAAAGTCATGGAGATAGACTTAACTAGAGTATTCTCTAAGGTCCTTGTCGTCATCATCTACATTGATGACATCCAAAAATACATACAAGTGCCACTCATTGAGATAGACCAAAAAATTCAAAACACTATGGCTAACCCTCCTATAGAATGGAACCCAAATCTACTTACCACAATATAGTTTCTTAGTAGGAAAAAGCTCGATGTCTAGAGGGAGTTTCATGAATTAACAAATGAAGAAGGATGGATCTGAATAATTCTGAGTACTTGATCTATGATGAGTATTTTTACTTGTACTTGTAGACACCTAAAATTGTCCTCACTTAAATAAATAAATAAATAATTTATTTAATCATTTCACCATAATTCTTCTATTAATTAAATAAATATTTATTATTTATTTAATTAGTTCATTAGCATTTTTCTCTATTATTTAAATGAATATTTTTAATTATTTATTTAGTTCATTAGATTTTTCTACCCCATAATTAAATAAATATTTATTATTTATTTAACTATCTAATCCCATATTTATTTTTTAATTCATAGCCTTTTCTCTCACATAATTAATTATATATTTATCTATTTAGTTATCTAATTTCCACCTCCTTTTCTACTATTAATTAAATGAACACTTATTCTTTTAATTAATTCAAACTATATTTTTCTTACTAATCTTACCTTCCATTTTTTAAACATGGATCACAATCTAAATTCGTAGGCATGTGAAAAATTGTCATCTGTCGCTTAATTCACCTTTTTCATTCTATTTTTCAAACATATCTATGTTCATTGAATTCAAAGACATACATTACCAAAAGTCAACAACTATACTTAATCCTTACCTACCACTCAATCTCATCGCTTCATTCAAATTAACCTCTTAATATTATTCATTCTCGCCTACCCTCTTATCTTGGTCATTCATCTTTGGACCTTTTTATCTCCACCCTTGATTCTTTTGAGGACTTCTATGAAAGAACATTTTAGATTGATGTGACTTTTTTGACTTTGGAGAGCCCTTGCAATCATTTTCATCATCTTACACCAACGCCAATCAACCAAACTATGTTCCTTCCATGCTATCTTGTGCATATGCAAAATAGCTAAGAACAAATACCATTTTTATAAGATCTTGAAAGATATGAGAAGAAGGGAGTCAAGCATTTCATTAATGTGATGGTATAGCTTTTCTTATTTTATATTTTGCAATTCATGAAGAAGATCTCTATTGGTTGTTTGTTGAATTAATTTGTAGATCTAGGCTTGTGGTTGGGTTGTTAGGTTTACAAGTAGGTTTTGAAAATTGATATTCATATTTTGAAATACTTGGTGGGACCTTAGTTCTATTTTTCTAATCAATTTTGAAAAAATTAAGTTTTGAAAATCTATAGGTCTCAGATTGGTGTGTTTGGTTGTGCTTCGATGTAGGGAATTTTTTAGATTCCCTATGGATCACTACCTCTACCTATCAAGATATATGTGAGGGAGAAGAAAAATGTGCAAAGGATACTATTTTTGAGTCAAAGCCTAAAAATGATGGGGCCTTTATCCTCCATAGACATAAAACACTCCATCTTCCTCCACTACCTCACCAATATCATTCATCAAGGAATTTTGGGATTGATAAAAGTAGTTACAACTAGTCACAACATTATAGTTACTTTAACACCCACTAGTAGGATATCAAGTTGAAATAAGAAGTATTTCTCCCCTGTAAAATATCTAAATGGGAGATCTCTTATAGTGTACACCAAAAAGAAAGAGAGGAAATTTTAAAGTAACATACAGATAGCTCAAAGCATATAGAGATTTTGGTGAAAGATATCAGGGACAAAATCCATTATTTATAAATTTTGGAAATAATGGGAAGTATGTACTGAGAGGGGAGGGGTGAATCAATACCTCTAAAACTTTTAGATAACTAACCTTTAACCTTATGTAATCAATTCTTTGCTTTACCGATCATATCTGTTGTTCTTTCTTTATGCATGTGATATCAATTCATAATCTTAATTGTATTTAGACATTCATAGAAACACTCATGAAAGAAATAACACATAACACAAGATATGGTAATGTAGAAAACCCCTGTTAGAAGGTAAAAACTGCGGTGGGGATGACACCCATAAAAAATTCACTATCTGCAGATTGGAAGGGGCCGGTTAAGGCTTACAATTTGATTAATTCTAATGATCTACCCTGTTAGGAGTATTATGTGGAGACTGGTTAAGGTCTACTTTGTTAAGAGCTTTAGCAATACTATTTAGTGTCCACTCGGTTAAGATATTTACAGTAGGATTGTTCCACCTTTCTTAAAAGGATTTCTTCTATTTTCTACACTTCTTAGAATGCAGAAAAAAATACTCATTGACCTGAGTGTATGCAATCATCAATTTTTGATTACAGATCCATTAAAGATTACATGTACAATGTATCACCTAATGTGATTGATTAATACCTCTATTTCTCGGTAGCCTTGATTCTTGGTTCTTGATAACCAAATTCATCTTTTGTTGTTTTGCTTCTTGAAAATCCCAGTCTGATCCATAGATGTGCTCCTTGGATACATTCATCCTCTCATCCATCTCAAATGAAATATTACAACATCTATTTATACAATAGATTTGACCTTTTTAGTTTCACGTATAACAAACTTAACTCTATGATCAAAGGTTTACAACTTGACCTTGATCTCCTAGTTTGCATGTTTTTAATCAGTTAGACTGATTAAAAAAATTAAAATTATCTTTCTTGTTCCTCAAGAAATGGTTTTAAAATAAATCAAAACTCTAAATATAAAGCATAACTATTTTACCTGACGTGGAAATCAAATCCACTATTCTCTGGATATAACTGAATTTTGGTGTTTGATGCTCGGTTTGCTCTAAAATTAGTTTGTATGTCTTTTAGTGTTCCTTTGTTGAACCGTCTGTCGGGTTCCGTTGCTCTGTCAAGTTCCTCTATTTCTTCTCTTTCGGTTTAAAGTGTAACTTGCTTATCGGGTTCCTCTGTATCATCTTTGGGTTACACTGTAAAACTTGTGTCGTCGGGTTTCTCTATACTTAGCACTTTTGGTTTGAACTAAAACCTATCTTTTAGTGTAGTGTAATCGACGGTTCAAACAACTATTTTCTCTTTGCATACTAATGGCAAAACTTATGTCATCAATCTCCCCCTTTGACATTAGTATCAAAAACTAATATGTGCAAAATACTAAAGTGTTTAGTATGTACACGATGTGTTTACCTTAGTCATTTCATGACTCCCCCTATGCATATGCTGGTATAGTATAAGTATATACATTTATACTTTCCTATATACTATATTCCCTTTTTATCTTGTCTTTTCCCTTTGTGCTATATGTACTATACATATCATTCTCCCCTATTGTACATATCATTTTCCTTTTCCCCCTTTTTTGATAGTAAGGGCAAAGGTGTATACCTATAGCTTATAAAAAATATGAGAGTGAGAGGTCTTCATTTCCTCCATCATCTTCTCCCATTTCTCCTTTAGATGCTCAAGAGCCATATGCTCTAGTGTAATCCTGGCATGCATGTCGTAGATGCTGTCTACTACAGACGTCTCCGGGGTGGCAATTAGCTGTCTTGACAATATTATGTGCTATTGTGGAACTATGAGGTTCGGTAATAGTTGAGCTTGTAGCTCGGTAATAGTTGAGCTTGTATCTCGGTAACATCTTCTCTGAATTGTGACTCTTCTTCCCAAAGTTCTTGTCTTAATCGTTTGATTTCAATTATCTTCTCACAATGCAATTTGATTGCATTTCCATCTAGGGTTAGACTTTTTGCACTTGCACTTAGATTGGAATCAATCTTTTCAATCTTATCACTATTATCCTTAGTGAATTTCTCCAAAGTGCATAGCTTTTGAATTAAGGAAATAGATTCAGTAATGATTGGATCCAATTCATTTTTTAGTTCTGAAAGCTTTACCTTATTTTCTGCCACTTCTTGGCTGATCTTTTCTGTCAATTTGAATTGGAACTTCTATTCTGCTCATTCCTCAATTGCCTTTTCTACATCCACATTCTGTGTTGTGATGGCATCAGTGAGAGTGACAAGTTGATCTAGGATAGGTTCATTGTGATCAACATCTATGTCGGGAACTATTTGGTTTAAGATATCCCTTGTTGTCTCCAGTACTAAGGAGTTTCGGTGCTTTTTTTAAGCTTTTCTTGCAAAGCTTTCCTTTGATAGTTCTCCATATTCTTGGAGTGATTCAAAATCTAAAGTAGTTGGATCACACTTTGGTATTTCTATGATCTCATCAAGTGTGACCTCCAACTTATTCTTCTTTGTTTTCTTCTTCTTCTTTTGTGATGCACCTGTATGCAAAACCATAGCCAACTTCTCTGCTTGGTCTGATGTGCTAGATGAGGCTATTGGTGGAGTAGTGCCTTTTTGTTGCTGTGTTTTTGCCTCTACCTTCTATTTGTGAGTGGACGTCTCCACATCAACCTTTACATTACCTGCAAAATCTCCTTAGGAGTGACATCTTTGGTTTTGTCTCCTTCACTAGTATCCTTCTGCACTTCATTTGTGTCTTTCATTTGTGCATCTTTTTCAGCGTGGTCTCCATATTTTTGTTCTGATGACTACCTATTCATCAGTTTTATCTTTCTGCTCATCATTACCCTTATCCTTAGGTATGTTTGTTTCCTTGTTTGGTGACTTCTCCTTCTTCAAGATAATATTGATAGCTTGTATCAATAGTGGAATCTATCCTAGTGTGTCTACCTGTGCAAAATCTGTTATAGTATCATGTTCGTCAGTTTGGTCTTGGACAACAATGACATCTTCATCTTTTTGTATCTCCTCTATAGGATTTTCTTTGGTAAAATCAATGATTGTACTATCGAGCCATGTCTCATCTGCAATGTCCATATCCTTATTGCCTTTTTGTTCAATGATTCTTGATTGACATCTTCATCAGTAATAATAATATGTTCAGGGATTTGTTTAGCCTGATCATCTTTGTTCTGTTGTTTTTTGGCAGGAGCTATTTGGGGCTTGGGACTTGTATCCTTTTTAGGTATATCAAGGATCTTTCTCCATTCAGCTTCACTCTTCCTGTCTAGCTCCAGTAGATGTCCTTTAAGCACTTGGTAGGCTCTTAACTTTGGTGAGAACCTTTTGGAGTGTTTCTTTATCATCTTTTCAATCTCCTCCATTTTAGATTTGGGATGCATGATAGAAACTAGGGATCTTTCCCTAATCTATTTCTCGGAATGTAAATAAAATGTCCATCTTGTCGACAATCTATTCTAAAGTTATTTTGGCATATTATCTGCTAATTGAATTGGAACATATTTGAATGCACACATCATTGTGATAATTGCCTCTTCTATCTTATTTTGATCCTTGGGATCCAATGTTAGCCATTTCTTAATCTTACAATCATTTACTGTACCCGATTTGATAATAGAAGCACATACCTCATCAATTGTAGTAGGTAATGTGTTCTTGATATCTTGTACAAATTTTTCATCCTTTTCTGTGTCCTTAATATCTTCCCTTGTTCTAAGGAACTTTTTTCTTTTTGTTGCACCTTTCTTCCCTATTTGTGGCTTTCTTTTGTAGGTCCTCACTTGAACTTTCTTCATCGATGAAGGACTTGCATCCTTTTATATTTGACTACTGTACCTGGATGCAACAATAGTCCTAGGTTTCTTAGCTGGTGGTGCAGGTGGTGAATCAGACTCTGTGGATTCTAAGTCACTTTCCTTCTCAGCTTCACCGATGGGTGACTAACCCTTGATTTATTCTATTTGTTTAGTTTCCTCTTCATTCACCGATAGATTTTTCTTCAAGTTCTTAACCATCTTATTTTTCTTCCTATCAATATTTTTCACAACTAAGCCATTTTTAATCATTTCTTTAGCTTCTTCATAAGTTCCAAACTTAGGCTCTGATTTATCCAATGGCTCATATATTAATGCCTCAATAGAATTTGATGCTTGATCTATGTTCACCTCATAATCAAGTGGAGCTAGCCATGCTGGCCTCAGTACAGCTAGCTTTATGTAGGTGTATTTAGTGTCCACCATAAAACATATTTCAGTCTTGTTTTTTTCTACTAAATACTTTGGAATCCTCATTCTTTTCTGCATTTTTTCTTTGAATCCAATGAAGTATTCATTCCTGACTGCTTCAAAGTTATCTCCTAGTGATTTGATGAAATCACTAATCTATGTAGTCACTGGTCTTGTAGTGTCCCATTTGACATTTCCTATAGATGGGAAGGATTCTTGGAAATAGAAGAATATGCACATGATAATTGAGCCAAACTTACATAAGTTAGACTTTGCATTTCTTATTGTCTTCATGTTTTTATCTATTTGCCTGAGTAGAAGTTCTAAGAAATCCAACTGTACTCCCTTCTTGACAATCTTGTATGTTGTATCCACTGCTCCAAATTCAATACTATTCATCCTGCTAGCCTGAAAGAACTTGTATCCTAAGACACATACTCCAAATTTCAGTTCATCATCGGTGATGGTGGATACCTTTAGTCCTCTTCCATCCCATGTTGCTCCTATATTCTTTTCAATGTCAGCTTTAGGTGGGTGTCCTCTTCCATCCCATGTTGCTCCTATATTCTTTTCAATGTCAGCTTTAGGTGGGTGTTTTAGTTCCTTTACTTTATCAGTTATGGGATAATTGGTAACAGTGTGTATAACATCCCTGGTTATCAGTTTTGGCTCATCCAGCCATAATTTTTGGTCATGTATCCTTCTTAGTACTAACCGAATCCATTCAGTCTTGAACTCCTTCGGGAACCATAGGGCATTTGTGAGCCCTTTTACCTCAATATGCTTATGCTCTTCCTTGATAGTTCCATCATCATTGCAAATCTTCTTGAAATCTTGCTTAGCTTCGAGGTCTCCTATTTTTGCAATCCTGCAGTGTATATATGCTCGCACATCTTCAACAAGAAAAACCCTAGCTGGTATACTGGAGAATGCACCAGTGTTGTCGGGTTGTGAAGAAACCTCAGGACATATCTTGTAGTGAGGTTCTACAAAGGTTGAATTCTTGATAAGATTGACCTTGTTCTTCTTATCATTTTTGAGCTTGGAGGTTCTTGACGTAGTTGCCATTAATTATGAAATTAGGGCTTTTTCTCGTAAATGAAAGTAGAGTTCTCGGTTATCTTTGTTACTTACTTCAACCTCTATAGCTATTAGGAATCTTTTTGGAGTACAGGGATTTGAGTTGTAGGTGCTTTGCAAATGGGTCACTTTGTTCTCAGGTTTTGCTCTGTCTCTTTGCTCTGGTCATTGTGTGAAAAATGAAACCCTTCCATCATCTATTTATAGACTTTGCCCTAATTTGAGTCATTAATGCTCAACCACTTCTCAGTGTGTGAAGACAGAGTCATCAGGTGAGACATAAATAATATTCTCGGTGAGCACGTGGTGCTTTGGGGTAGCTGTCAACTTATTACATCAACCGATAGATTTTGGTTTTTGGCGAAGACAATATAACAAACTTTCATCATTAACGACGGATCTCGGTTTGCACTTAGCAACTTAGCTTTTATATGTTAACCGATGATTCTTGGTAAGTGTAGGAAACATTAGCTTTGTATGTATACCGATGAATTTAGGTATGCATTAGCTGATGAAATTGAATTCACATATTTATAACAAGTAATACCATAGTGCATCTTTAATTATGCTAGTTTGGCATCTCATTAATGTATAGTGGAACTGATGGAAAATATAACTTGGTATAATGCAGTTCCATACTTACTTGTTCTACTTAGGTGGGGGTGGTGATGTCCCCAGATCCATTGGATAAGGTGTCACCATTTGCATTTCTTAGTCCAGCTTCATTAGTGTTTGTAGCTTTCCTCCACATTTTGTTTCTCATCTTCCTGATGTCTTCAATGGTGTTTCCATTGGAAAAGGTGTTGGTTTATGTCATTCAATCTCTGCAGTATTTTCTCAGATGACCAACTTTATGATAGTGTAGACATGCCATTCCGGGGTTAGTCCAGCTCCTAGACTTTCTTGTCCATTGTCTTATATAGTTTGCAGCTATGTGACCAAATCTTCCACATGCTGTGTAGTTTGTCCATGTGTTGTAATCCCAAACATATTGGTTACCAACTCTTTTCGGTTGATAGGCATTTTCATTTTATTTAGGCTTCCATGCTTTCCTTTGTTTTTTCTAGCTTTCAAGAGATGTGTGCCCATGCATTTTGCAAGTAGGACAATATTTGTCCATGTAGATTTCCTTCTTTGGTTGCTTCACCTATGATTTACATTCATATGCTTTATGTTTTTTCTTGTTACATTATAAAAAATTCCTATGAATGAAGGTGTGGATTTAGGAATAACTTTCATTTTTCTCCTACATACATTTGATGTGTGGCCTTGGCTTCCACAATGATTGCATGCCAGCTTTCTTTGTCTTGGATTTGCATAGACATTCTTTGGATCAGCTTGGTTTCTTGATTCTTCATTTTCGGTATACCTTAGTCCGGTATTATTGTTGACTCTTCTTTGTCCACCAAGAAAATCATCCATCCTTTTGTTGCTTTCTTCATCTCTCTTGATTATGTCATTATGTTGTTGCTGAATTCTCACTTCATGTTTCAACTTTTCATTTTCTTCTCTTAGATCACCGATAGATTCTATTCTTTCAATGAGTTATGTATTCATTCTATTTTCCTCTTGACTCATATGAATAATCTGATTTGTGATCTCATGATGATGTTCTGTAAGTCTTTGTATCTCTGACTCTTTCTCTTGTAGCTTTTCAGTAATATTCCTTCTGTCATCAATAGCTAGTGTTCTTTCTTGTTCAACTTGTCTAGCATTATTCATGACATCAATCATTCTTACCATCTATGTCTCTTGACCGATTTGCAGAGATTTTACTTGTCTAGCTAGATGTTGATTGATTGCATTCAGACTTGTGTTTCTTTCTTCTGATGTGTCTGATGCTTTTCTAGTTGTAGATCCTGAACACTCAAATAGATCTAGTATCTCTTCCTCTTGGTAGTCTGTTTCATTACAACGAGATGCCATAATATTTCTTTCATCCAACAACTGTCTCATCTTGATTCTAGCTTCTTTATACTGCTCATAGAAGATCTATATTTCTAACTTCTTATTCTCAATACTCTTCTCAAGCTTGTACTTCTCCATTGTATGATCTTTTCTCTTAAGTCTTTAAACTTTCCAAATAAGAGATCTAGATCTGATACCAATTTTTGGAAATAATGGGAAGTATGTACTAAGAAGGAGGGGTGAATCAGTACCTCTAAAACTTTTAGATAATTAACCTTTAACCTTATGTAATCAATTCTTTTCTTTACCGATCATATATGTTGTTATTTATTTATGCATGTGATATCAATTCATAATCTTAATTTTATATAGACATTCATAGAAATATTGATGAAAGCAATAACACATAACACAAGATATGGTAACGTAGAAAACCTCTGTTAGAAGGTAAAAACTATGGTGGGGATGACACCCATAAAACCTTCACTATCTGCAAATTGGAAGGGGTCAGTTAAGGCTTACAATTTGATCACTTCTGATGATCTACCCTATTAGGAGTATTATGTAGAGATTGGTTAAGGTCTACTCTATTAAGAGCTTTAGCAACACTGTTTAGTGTGCACTTGGTTAAGAGATTTACAATAGGATTGTTAAATCCACCTTTCTTGAAAGGATTTCTTCTATTTGCTACACTTGTTAGAATGCAAACAAAAATACTCATTGACCTGAGTGTATGAAATCATCAATTTTTGATTACATATCTATTAAAGATTACATGTACAATGTATCACCTAATGTGATTGATTAATACCTCTATTTCTCGGTAGCCTTGATTCTTGGTTCTTGATAACCAAATTCATATTTTATTGTTTTGCTTCTTGAAACTCTCAGTATGATCCATAAATTTGTTGCTTGGCTACATTCATCCTCTCATCCATCTCAAATGAATGATTACAACATCTATTTATACAATAGATTTGACCTTTTTAGTTTCACGTATTACAAACTTAACTCTATGATCAAAGGTTTACAACTTGACCTTGATCTTCTAGTTTGCGTGTTTTTAATCTGTTAGACTGATTATAACAATTACAATTATCTTTCTTGTTCCTTAAGAAATGGTTTTAAAACAAATCAAAACTCTAAATATAAAGCATAGCTATTTTATTTGACATGGAAGTCAGATCCACTTTTCTTAGGATATAACTGACTTTCGGTGTCTGATGCTCAGTTTGCTTTGAAATTAGTTTGTCTGTCTTTCAGTGTTCCTTTGTTGAACTATCTGTCAGGTTCCCTTGCTCTGTCAGGTTCCTCTATTTCTTCTCTTTCGGTTTATAGTGTAACCTTCTTGTCGGGTTCCTTTGTATCATCTTCGGGTTACACTTTCAATTTACACTGTAAAACTTGTGTCGTCGAGTTTCTCTATACTTAGCACTTTTGGTCTGAACTAAAACATGTCTTTCGGTGTAATGGAACTGACGGTTCAAACAACCGTTTTCTCTTTGCATACTAATGGAAAAACTTATGTCATCAATAAAGGGATTTTTCTCAACCCATTTTAGTGCAAATGAAGGTATTGGGTGACAAGGTCCTACAAGATACTCACTTGAAAAGAAACTATGTAGAAATAAGCAATGAAAAAACTATAAAATAAAATAATGGGTTTGGAGAGGAAAAGCGTAACACTACACACTCTTCCCTTGAATCTTATATTAGTACATTGAAGTATATTGATAGAGACATCAATGCAGTGCTCTATACAAAACTGTCTTACAATGGCCCACCAATACAACTCTTACTAAGAATAAGATGGATCAACTAGAGGCACATATAATTTAAGTGGCTACCTCATATGATGCTCTACAAAATATATATTACCAAACTAGGATACAAATTGAAACCGTACATGCATATTTCCATTAGTTACAAGACTAGCATGATCAAATAAGGTCCAAATTCCACTATTTTAAGGAATTAGTTAGCTCACACTACTTCTATTCTTGAGGATGATTAGGAGCTAGCTCAAAATATATTAAAATTCGCTGAACCCATAAATAGTCTCATTCTTCAGATCATCTTGTGTATCCACTTTTTTGGAAGTTGTTTCTTCTTCTTTTATCTCCTACAATTAATTTTCACTTCCAAGAGAAATAACCAATCTCATTGTGATTTGAAACTTTTGGTGAATCCCGACTCCACCCATTTCTACGGATCTTCATCATCATAAGAGGGGGATCCTTCATTGACATATTTTACACCAATTATTATCTAGATCTAGGAGTAGTCCTATTTTTCCATCTAGTCAAAACTAATCTAATCTAAAATACTTTAATTTGGGGGGAGTGGAGATGTGTATTACTTACTTGCAAGTTGACTGCCTAGAAACCTTAAATATTTAATGTGAAGGATATCCTTTATTTGATCTATAGTTGTCAAAAAAAATATTTTCCTTTGAACACAAATATAGGCATGGGTTATCTCCAAAATGATTCTTCCTTATCAACTAAAGGAAAGAGAACCCTAACATTAGAAGAAAAAGATAAGGGAATACTTGCTCTTTATTACATCGATTGTCTTTTTTTTGAAGAAAAAGTATTTTTCCTTCAATTTGGCACCACTGGATCATCATTGGCGATGCCTCCCCTAGTCCTTTTTTTGGGATGTTAATTTTTTTTTCATTGTTTGCATACTCAATCATGTGCCAATAACTTTATGTCGTCTTCCTACTAACTATAAAACATGTGCACAATATACACTATATTTATATGGAGAAATCCTTTTGGGAGAAACCCGAACTCATTATTATGCACTTAGAAACATAGGGATATCCATTAATCATTGTGTTATCATAGGGCGACCCATGATAGTTTGTCCCACCTTTTGGCTAAAGTAGGACATTGAAATCTTTATTGTTTACCACATATTTACTTTATAACACATTTGGTAAGTAAACTGTTAAGAATTAAAAAATGATGTGAACTAGTGATTAATGAGATTTTATATATATAATATAAATATATTTTAAAATTTTTGAAGAAGTAATTTGAGTTTTTATGTAATTTTTGATAACTTATTTTGTATTTAACAATATTTTAAAGAAGTAATGTTACCATACAATGAGTATATCATAACTTTATTTGTAAGAGGGATAAAATTATAAAACTTAAACATAGATTCATAACATCGATATCTAGTACACAAAATGTTTTCCATAAATTTTTGTTGCATGATTTATTTTCTCTAGCTTTTTGAAGTGAGACTAACTATAATGTAGACATAAGTTACTTCAGTATGACATTATTTTTGTATTCATTCAAATTAACTTTTTTTTAAAAATAAGAACATCAACATCTAAATGAAAATTATTATGCAATTAATATTTTTCATCTATTTTACTATTTTTCCATGTGTGTAGTAAAAAAACTTTCATAATTGTTAAAAAACTCAATTTCACTAGAAAAAATAAAATAAATAAAATAATGAAATTAAATACTCAATGTTATACATATTGGAAGTTTTACTTTAGGTGTTATGATCTTGCAAACTATATTTTCATATTGGTTCCATTTGTATCTCCAACCGAAGAATGGAAACATAATTTTTTGAGGAAAACTTGAGGAATAAGGTGGAAAGGTTACTTTACAACATTTGTTTGAAGGTATGTTATTTCCACACAAAAATTAAAAAAAAAAAACTTTAAATAAACGTAATTTTCAAAAATAAAAAAATGTCCTTTAGATAAAGGTCTCTTTTTCCCATTCTCGGTTCCTACCTTTGTTCAAAGGTAGTGTTACATTTTAAATCTTTGCATGAAGGTACTTTTCAATGTATCTTTGAATGAAGGTAACTTTGTTGAAAGAAATACCTTCATTCGATGATGTTTGAATGTTTTGAGTACCCATGACTTTAAAAAATTGGATGCCCCACAAGTGGGACTCGCTATCATGGGTTCACCCCATAATGCATGATATTGGATTTATTGACACCCATATTGCACGATTGCATGTTGGCTTCGATCCTTGTTTCATTATTATTAAATTGGTAACAAGTGTTTAATCAAGCAGAATGTCCATACATACAAAAATCCTCAATAATGTATATAGAAACCACTAATTTTAGACACAAGCCACAAATATCAAGGTAAACAAATTTTGCATGTTAGAATTAGTAATTCTAATGTCTCAAAACTAGTATATATTTGCACATTAGAGCTAATTTGACACTCACAAAAGTGAACTAGAATAAGAATCCTAGTCTTGTGGCAATTCTCTATAGATCATAGAAGTGAATTATTGTGTACGGTAAAATCTTACATCTGTTGGGAGCAAGCTCAAACATAAAATGTTAGTGGGTTAGCACATATAATCGATTCAAAAGCATATGAAAGAGCAAGCAAGCAACAAAGAACTCAACATAAAATCAGATTGAACTAAAACAAGTGAGCACCCTATTTAACTTGTTTGATTTGTTCTTTTGATGGAATGTAGGTGTGCTCTCTCAAACACACTAAATATAATGAATCCCCAAATGGAATGCAAGCATGGAAGCAAATGAAGCAATTCAAGAGCTAGTATAAGGAACTAGTCTCAAATCCTTCAAATGATGATCTAAAATAGCTATGAAGATGATATGCATATACTAGATTGAAGCTAAGATTCATTCACCAAATTGAAGCCTAAAATGTGATATCTATGTGATTTGACTATGAAAGACTAAGAGCATATGAAAACATGAAATCTAGAGCTATGTTAACATAATAAAAATGCAAATATGAGAGATGATAAAATGAAGAGGAGAAGGCCTCTATTTACAAAGTTTTGGTAGAGAGGAGGAGGCTTGGATGATGTGGCATCTATATGGCATCCACATAAGAGCCACATAAGGGACACATAAGCTTTGAGGGGATGGCTAATTTTGAGTCAAACTTGGAATTTAATGTTGAGTGGCTCAACATTTCCAAGTGGGAGACAAAGTTGTAAGAAGAAATTAAAAGGGATGGGTGCCCATTTTGGAGAGAATTTCTCCATGTGGGTGAGCATTCCATTAGCCTTAAAAAGGTTAGGAATCACCCATTAAGCATGATTAGAGGATAGTTAGGTGGGTAAATATACTTAGGAAATGCGGTGATGGGAGTAGGATAGGAATAGGGTAGGCTATCTAGGTTGGATTAATAGGTTCCTAGCTAGGGTTTAGATTATAATTCAAATTAGATTTAAATAAATCATGGTTTAGAAGAATTAGGTATATGGGGGATTTAATAAATGTAAATATATTAAAAAGGAGATTTTATGAGACAAATGTATTTAAATGAAATACATTAGTATTTAAGTTATTGATAAATAATAGCAAATGAAACTATTTAATTGATTAAATTAAATAGTTAGAGGAATAAGAGGGAAAATAATATTAATATTTTTGGACGTCTACATTTTGCCCCTCTTTGATGTGGCGTTGCAAGTGATGTTATGTCAAAGACAAGAAAATAAGTTGCCCTAGTGGAAGAGGGTTTATAGGAGTCATGCTGAAGCAACGACGGTACAGGGTTGTAAGTTTACCTAGAGGAAGAGGGTTTATAGGAGTCATGCTGAAGCAATGACGGTACAGGGTTGTGCCCCCTTGAGAAAAGAACACAACAAAGACAATGGTGTAGAATTTTATCGAAAAAGGACGCAATGGGCAGGAGGAAGAGAGAGGAGGGAATAAATAGAAGCCTTCTGAAATACAATTAAGAATGCAGCTAAGAATGCAAATGAAATGAATGCAACTAACGAGCATTGGGGATCCATTTGTGTGAAAAATATGGAGAGCACATCCAATTTTGATATTGCAAGAGGAGGTATGCATCAGGTGTTAGAAAACACAGATGACAAGATCCCTTTGCGTGAACTAGATGCTCAAACAAAAGCACACTGCAAAAGATGCATGTATCAGTAGCCACCAGTCACAATGCACAAGATATAGAAGATCGAGGTAGTGGTGAGTAGGTTTAAACTGACACAAAAAGATAAAATCACTAAAGAAGGCCTCATGACCAAGTAGTCATTCAGTCCAAAGTTCTTGCCATGAACAGGATTGATGTGATGAAGGATTTGATAAGACGACGCTGGAAGGATGCATCCTGACGGGCAAAGATTGGATTGGATTGGATTAAAAGATATTCGCTGGCAAAAGCTGTGAACAGGATGAGGAGCAAGGATAGTTGGTTGCAGAACTAATTTTGTGAAACACAGGATCACAGTTGCAAGAGTCAAAATGTTACTGATAATTGATAAACGGAACGATGTGAAAAGAACAAAGTGTGTATTGCAAGATTTTTGAGAATATTTGATGTTTTTGGAATTTTTGGAATTTTTTTGGATATTTTGTGATTTTTAAATGTTTTTGGGATTTTATGCGTATTAGAACTGTACAGCAGAATGATTTATACAAAAATATACACGGGGGGAAAGAAAATGGGTGGGAAAAAAGTTGGGGAAAATGGGGGCTATAAGAAGGGCTGGGGGGCTTAAGGAATGTCATTTGTGAATAGTGAATAGTGAAAACTTAGCTCTGGAGTGAAAAGATGGCTGACGAGAGGATGAAGGGGCTATTAGGGGAGCACGTGCGCACACATGGGAGGCTCGTAGAGCGACCGGTATTGGTGAGTGACTCAACCGAGACTGCGCATTTATTATTGTGAAAGTTATTAATTCTTTGGGGGTCTAGGGACATTAAATGTGGTTAGTTGACTTTCAGATCAGAGACGCCAGTTCCTGAACCGACATCTGTGAGGATGCCGATCTCTGGATCGATGTCTTCACAGACATCAATCCTGAATTGGCATCTCTGAAGATGAAGGTGCCAGACCAGTGTCTTCAAAGACACCAGACCCAGATCCGCGTCTTTGAAGATGGCAGTCTGTGGGAAGAACAATGAAGACGCCAATGTATGAATTAACATTTTTAGCTGAACCGACGTCTATGCCCAAAGTGGCAGACACCGAGGGGAAAGGAAATGGAAGGACTCGGCAAGGGCCAGGGGTGGGTCGGCAAAGGACCTAGGGACATGATGCCCCATTTTGGGAGGGTTTAGACTAGAAATAGAAGAATGACGGGCTGACATGGTGGATTTTGAAATTTGTAGGAGCAGTTCCCACCATTGGGATCACGGGAGAATTGGCCACCAACCATGGAGTTGAGTCACAGCTCACCGAGGATGACTGGGGTTTGCTAGTGGTGGTTGGGTTGGACTATGTGCCCCATTGGCCTAGGCTATGGGTGCACAATGGGATGATGATCGTGTTGATTGAGCGGTGGCATAATGATACCACCACATTCCATTTGCCTACTGGGGAGGCGATGATCACGCTTGAGGATGTCTGGCAGATCCTTCAGATACCCATCTGAGGGGTGATTCCTTAGTATCGAGTAGAGGATAGCGACCATTACACAAAGATTTATTTCAGGAGACTGATGAGGTGGATCCTGATGTACAGGACCTGGATGCCCTGGCATCCAGTGGTGGATCAGAGACTTTAGCGGATAGCCCTATATCTGGCAGGACTGATTGGAGGGTGCATGTTAGTTGACTTGGCTGGACATGGTTTTGGCATGGGATGGTCGAGGGTGCTAGCCGAGATGCTAGAGGATGGTACCACTTATTGTTGGGGGTACATTGTCTTAGGATAGTTGTACCATGATTTACACATGGCTGTGTATCATGGGGTGCGCAACATGGGGACAGGTGTTATGTTGATGTTAGTTTGGGCCTGGGAGCACATTGTAGTGTTTCGGCCTATGAGAGTTTGAGAGGCACAAAAACCTAGAGAGCCCTATGCCTACAGATACAAGCTTCCTCTGAGATATTCCTCTGTCAGTCAGACAGGATACTGGTGGTGATTACTTGATGAGATACAGTTTTTCTGTTGGACCCCATATAGACTGTGTAAGCCATGGGGAGCTATGGACTGGGTGGCAGGAGTGGAGGATAGATTCAAGGACTTTTTATACTTGTCATACATTCAGACTGATTGCTTTCTACTGGGGAGGACCATCCACCAGATAGAGAGGTATAGACCCTCAAGGGTTATGAGATAGTTTTGTCTTTAGTAGGGGGTGGTGGCAGAGGATGCCTTACATCCTCATGTCATGAGGAGGTAGGTACATGGGGGAGATATATAGATTTTGTTACAGTGAGGGCATCCTGGAGAGACATGGTGTGGCTAGACTTTGTGGTGCATCTTGATGTCACAGATGCAGGGATGACTTTGGAGTATACAACATGGTGGGCTACACACACACCGTTATGCCTTATAGACCCCACTCAGGTGGCTACTCATGAGCAACCGACAGGGGACATGGATGTGGATGACAGGACTATGATAGGAGATGCCCCAAAGACCTCGGCAGTAGGTCAGAGGAGGAGGCCACAGAGATGGGTTAGACCTCATAACGAGGCACAGGCAGGAGTGGGGCTAGATCAGGGGCCATAGGGGCCACCACCAGTACAGGGATAGGTATAGGAACTATAGGTGCCATAGTAGGTACAGGTACAAGGGCCACAGGGGCCACCAATGGGTTTTGTTGCGCAAGAGACTCATGATGTTGTCGTTGAAAAGTGAGACAACATGCAGATAGAGTGCACACGACTGCAGGGGATACTAGGCATGGCCCAGGTGTTCGAGACCAGCCTACAGACAGAGATGACCCATACATAGGGATTATTAGCTGCAAATATGGTGCGGGCAGACAGGGCAGAGGGTTCACTAGATACCCTATAGGGTAGGGTTGGCTCAAGAGAGTTTTCCATGGTCAATTTGACACAGGACACTATAGAGCTACGTATCAAGATAGGTACACTGACAGACCAGTTGGATACTCTGACCTTGCAGATGGAGCAGGCCACTGAGCAGATCTTGGCATTGACCTCAGAGAGGGATGCAGCATAGCGGTAGGCTGAGACGTACAGGGCTGAGCGAGATATCACCAGACAGGCAGCCGTTGTAGGTGGGGTTGGGCAGGTTATGACCGAGGAATTCACATCTCATAGAGATGCAAACAGGGCAGGCAGAGAGGCATCCCATTATCATGCATTGTATCATCAGCTAGTTCCTGAGGGACAGAAGCGAGATTACTCATATAGGTCTCGATCTTAGAGTACAGTGCAGACTTCAGCATCACAGGGATCTGTGGGCATGCCACCACGTCCGCCACCAGAGCAGAGATCTGGATCCTCACAGCCACTGACATGATTCAGTAGAGGATCATGTGACACATATTTCAGCATTTTGAGATATACATGTATATTGGCACCGAGGTGCACATGATGTATTTTATTGATGATAGGCACATGTACTTATGGACAATTGATTTATATATGATCGATGAAGACTCTTATGATGCCATGGTGTATGCTTTGTATGCTGTGATCTATAAGATGTTTTGATGCATATGCCTATATGATTATTGACATTTAGCATTTGCAGGATGTGATGTATATGTATAACACATTGTGTATGCGGGATGGTTTTATGATTATGTATATATGATGTATGACTTATGCAGGGTGGATGATGCTATATATATGATGTATTGACATGTGTGGATGTAGGATGTGATGTGATTTTAGGATGTATGCAAATGTATATGTGACGCTTTATGAATGTGTATGAATCTTAACAATGCAAGACTATGATGATTTTAAAATGAGTTAACAATGAAATCTAGATGATTGAACAATGCAAGAGTTAAATCTAAATGTATTTAAAAATGAAACTAAATGTTAAGACTAAAATGAATCTAAGATGAATTAATGAATGAGTTAACAATGCAAGAGTCTAAATGATAATGCAAGATGTAAGACTATAATGAATCTAAATGAATTAACTATGCAAGATTAAAATGAGTCTAAATGAATTATGCAAGATATGGAATGAATCAAAATGAATTAACAGTGCAAGATTAAAATGAGTCTAAATGAATTATGCAAGATATGGAATGAATATAAATGAATTAACTATGCAAGATATGAAATGAATCTAAGTGATTCAAGATGAATCTAAATGATGGATTAATTATGCAATGTTCTAAAATGATACTAACTATGCAATTAAATGATTGACTTAATGATGATCAATGAAATTTAATGATGGACCTAACATGATGATCAATGTGACCTGAATGATGGATCTAATGCAATCTAATGATGAATCTAATGCATCTAATGAATCTAAAATGATGAATAATGCAACTTAATCTTAATGATAAATGATAGATACAATAATGATACTAGAGGCAACAGACGTGATGGATGCAACGGGTGCAATAGGACTCTTTTTTTTTTTGGTGTGTCACAATCGAATGATAAACCAGATAGGTGGACTATGGAGGATCAGGCAGGGAATGTTAGCAGGATGACGACTCGGGATGTTAGCGCGATGGCGAGAAGATCGAATATGTCATGAATATACAAGGATCAAACTAAGTGATTAATTACAAGTGATTAGTTACAATGATTATGTACAAAGGTTACTGTTGAGATTTGATTGGATCGTGTTGTTTGCCTTGATGCGCGTGATAGTGTAGTATGTTGATTGATTAGTTCAAGAGGAAAGATACATCCTACGAGAATCCAAAGATGATGATGATCTAGATTTAAGTGGACGAGAGGAAGGATACATCCTCAATAGACTCATTTCCAGAAAGATGGGACTCACCAAGTTGATTGGTCAAATGTGTACTATGAGAAAACTGTAGAACTAACGTAGGGTTTTAAATAGTGTAACTATATCATTTTTTGCACCAGGAGCAACTGAGGACACAAGAAATATATAGGACTGAAGCTCAGGGATTGGGATAGTACAACGTATGGACAATAATATATATGATTATGTGTACAACAACTCAAAATACGAGATAGGAGGATCACTTTAGACTAGTGCGTATGATATGCGAACACCCAGGGAATATGAGAAATGATGAGGTTAGCGGAGATATGGTGCTGGTGATGGAGGGAAACAAGAGTTTCATAGATAATGGAGCGGCCCATTATGTGTGACGCCTGTTGATAGGTTTTCATCACCCATACTTGTCCAAGGTGCTTGATTGCCAAGTTTTCACCATTGGACAAAATTTTTCTCTTTTTTTTTCTTTCTTTTTTTTTTTTGATTTCTTTGGATCTTTTTGATGTTTTTGACGCTGCCCAAGTGCATGTTTGCCAAGTTTTCACTGGGACAACCATTTTTTTTCAGCTTCATTTTTTTGCTTTTTAGAGATTTTTTTCAGGACTGTTTTGCATTATTTTTGTGCTTTCTTCAGGACTTTTTTACACATTTTTATGGATTTTCTCAGATAACTGGAATGAACAACCAGCCGTCAGGTATAGAAGCGCCTGAGATGAATGATGTTGATAGGATTAGTCAATGGTTCTCCTTCAGGAGTGGAGAGTTGATATGCCCCATAACCGAAGCATGCAGTGACAACATATGGGCCTTGCCAGGTGACTTCAAACTTTCCTCTCTTTTCTCAATTTGTACCCACTTTCTAATTTTCCTTTAGCACAAGATCCCCCACCTGGAATTGGCATGGGTGGACCTTCTTATTATAGTTCTGCTTGAGTCTATTTTGGTAAAAAATCAAGTGATCATAAGCTTGCTAGCAATTTTCATCTAGTAGATCAAGCTGTGTGAGTCGTGCCACTCGGTAATCTTCATCATCCATCAGGCCTCTTAGTGATACTCGAAGGGATGGTAATTCGACCTTAATTGGTAAGACTACTTCAACACCATAGACTAGGGAGTATGGATACTGCCAGTAGGAGTATGATAGGAAGTGTGATATACCCATAGGGCGGGGTTGATATGGAGATGCCAGTCACAACCAGTATCATTAACAACTTTCTTGAGGATTTTGAGGATGGTTTTATTAGTTGCCTCAGCTTGGCTGTTACCTTGTGGGAAAAATATGGACTGGAGAAATAGTGATGGATATGGAGGCGAGCACAGAGATCACTGACGTGTTGATTTTCAAATGGTGTACCATGATTTGTGAAGATGGTGGAGGGTATGCTGAAGTGGCAAACAATGTGATAGAGGATGAATTTGGATATCTGGATGCCAGTAGTGAGTGTGAGCAGAATTGCTTCAACCCTCTTTGTAAAGTACTCCGTTGTTGTGATTATGTATTTGTGGCCTTTAGACGAGAGGGGAGTAATCTTACCAATGAGGTCAAAACCCCAACAAGAGAAGGGCCAAGGAGGCGCAATAGGTCTAAGGTCCTGGGCAGGAGCATGAATCGGATTGGCATGCTGTTGGCAAGGTAAGCACTTCTTGATGAACTCACAAGCATCATGTTCCATTGTAGGCCAATAGTACCCTATACGTAGAAGTTGCTTAGCTAGGACCATGTCACTCGTGTGGGCACTATAGATTCCAGCATGTACCTCTTGTAAAGCTTGGGCAGCTTTGTTTTCATTTAGACATCTAGAGAGCACATTATGATAGCCTCGACGATAAAGCGTATTGGCTACGAGGGTGTAACAGGATGCTCTACAAATAAATTTTTGGCATTGGATTGCAGTGAGGTGAGGAGATATGATACCATTTTTTAGGTAAGCTTGGATATCGTGGTATCACGGGGACTGAGGACCAACCAAGACACATACACAATTTGATTCATCGTTCTCATAAGTGGGAGCATGAAGTTACTCAACTAAGAATTCGTATTGTGTAGACTTGTGAGGAATCTCTAAGAGGGAGCCAATTGTGGCCATTGCATCAGCAGCCTTGTTTTACAAGTGTGGTACCTGTGTTATCTGTAGATGGAGGAAGTGTTCTTTTAGTTTGTCAACCATCTGCTTATATGGCATCAATTTGTTGTCTTTGGTTTGATACTCATCTAGGACTTGTTTGATAATGAGTTGGGAGTTGCCAAAGACATGTATATTTGTGATGTTCCATTCTATGGCCATGAGGAGTCCTGGGATTAGTGCCTCATATTTTGCAATGTTTTTTGTGCAGGGAAATCCCAATTTGAATGACATAGGGATGTAGTCACCTTGAGGTGTGACAAAAAGTATTCCTGCCCCTGCACCATGAGCTGTGTAGGACCCATCAAAGTAGAGTTACCAAGTTAATTGTTCTTCTATCATGTACAAATGCTCATCTGGAAATTCTGTGACCAAAGGATAAGCATCTACCAATGGCGCTTCTACTAGCTGGTCAGCGATGACTTGCCCTTTAATGGCTTCTCTATCGACATATTGAATATCAAACTCACTTAACAACATAACCCATTTTGCCATTCGACCTGTGAGTGTAGTCCTGGAGAGTAGGTACTTGAGAGGATCTACCTTTGAAATGAGCTTGGTTGTATGACTAAGCATATAGTGGTGAAGTTTTTGAGTGGCGAAGACCACTGCCAGATATGCTTTTTCCATAGGAGAATAATTGAGCTCATAACCCACTAAGGTTTGACTGATATAATAAATAGCTCTTTCTTTGCCTTCATCATCAAATTGAGCAAGGAGTGCCCCCAGTGCTGTTGTAGTAGTAGAAATGTATAGGATGAGTGGTCGACTAGGTACAGGTGGTACCAAGATGGGTGGATTAGCCAAGTATTCTTTAATTTTGTTGAAACTCTTTTGACATTGAGGATCCCACTTGAATGTGTTATCTTTTCGCAGGAGATGAGTGAATGGTTGGCACTTGTCTACTAGTTGAGAGATGAAATGGCGCATAGATTGTAGCTTTCCTTGGAGGCTGCGTAGTTGTCAGAGTGTTTTTGGTGGAGGCATCTCTATGATAGCTTGTAATTTCTTTGGATCGATTTTAATGCCTTGTCTGGATACAATGAACCCCATGAGTTTGCCTGATGTGACTCCAAAGACACATTTCTTAGGGTTGAGAATTAAGCAGTAGTGTCCAATCCTGTCAAAGATGTATTCCAAAACATCTAGGTGATCTTCCCTTTTTACTAATTTTTCCAAGATATCGTCCACATAGTCTTCAAGGATCTTGTGAATCATGTCATGAAAAATGACAATCGTGGCTCTTTGATAGGTTTCCCCAGCGTTCTTTAAGCCAAAAGGCATCATGTTATAGCAGAAGGTGCCCCAAGGGGTTGTGAATGCTATCTTATGCTAATCTTCTTCTGCAATACAGATTTGATTATATCTAGAAAAGTTGTCCATGAGTGACAACATCTCATGTCCTGCTATGAGATCCACAATCATATCTATGTTTGGAAAGGGGAAATCATCCTTGGGATATGCCTTATTGAGATCTTTGAAATCTGTACATATCCTAATTGATTTATCAGGCTTAGAGATGGGCACCATGTTAGAAATCTAGTCAGAATAGTCAATGGGGCAGATGATCTTGGCTTGGAGTAGCTTTTCTATCTCTGCTTTGACAAGTAGTGCCACTTTAGGGTGCATCTTTCTGAGCTTTTGCTTGACAGGTTTGATGTTTGGGTCCTCTGCTAGATGGTGAACCACCAAGTTGGGGTCTAATCTCGGCATGTGGGAGTAAGACCATGCAAACTTGTTGATGGATTCCTTCAATAAAGTGACAAGATCACATTCTTCTGCTTTAGTCAGAGATGCTGCTATGTATGTGATGGCAGGATTCTCTTTGGTACCCAGGTTGATAGGTTTTGCTTCTTCAATGAGAATCGATGACTGTTTAGGCTTGTAATCATGAATTAGAGGAAGAGGAGAATCTTCATCCTCTGGCGCCTCAGAGAGGTTTTCACCAGGGGATACACCCTTTGTTTTTACTATTTTATGATCAGATAGCGCCCCAGAGGGGTTTTCGCTAGGGGATCAATTTTTTTCTTTTTTCTTTTTATTTTTTGTTTCATTTTTGCAGCTGAAGTTCTCCTGTTCCCCAAAGTATGCCTTTGGGTCTAGTTTGTAGACATATGATGATTCTTTTCCCCAGTCACTGCTTTTCTCAATTGCTCCTATAAATCTTAGGAGCAAATCCTCACTTTGGAACTCGTCAACGTGCGCGACACTTGGTTGGTCCCAGTCTATGAGTTCAGGATGGCGGAGGGGAAGGTCAATGAAGAGGATGGAAAGTTGTTGTAGGATAGAATTTCCCAGGAAGGTTTCATCATCAAAAACATCGTCATAAGCTCTCACAACTTTCTCTTCCGGCATATCTTTAATGTTAGGGATTTTGCCCAGGGATGGACAATAGGCAAAGATGTTTTCATTGGTGCCGCCATTCGTGTCAGAGCCCATGCCAAGGCCCAGGTGCTTTTCTAGTCAGGTAGGTATAATAGGATCTTTCATACCTTTCTCGTCATAACCAAGGCCACCTCCTTGGTAGTTCCATTTTTCTGTCACCAGTTTGTGAGTTGAGAGGTACTTATCTTTGAAGTAATTGAGGCAACTTGTGTCCTTGGGTGGTGGATCTTTATAGAGCCATTGGTTGATGTTTGGTGTCATTTCTTGGCCAGTCAAAGTACCTTTTGAGATAAAAGTGGTAGAACCAAATTGTAGCACCTTGGTCATTTCTGGTTCTGTCTTGCTTAAATTAGGTTGGTGGCCTTGAGTGTGTGGATCAATTGGTAGTGCTCCAACTGCGAAGGCATTACATAAACTGTACTCACCACAACCTTTGTTGTTGATCTTGACCATGGATAAGGGGGAAGAGAGGATTGTTTATGGGTTTGAAAGGGTTTGAGATGAACTGGTGACAGAGGTACCAATATCGATCCTAGGACAGTGATTGGAATGTGGAAAGGATGTTTCCAACACATTGCAGTATGCGAAGGGCTTGGGATCTATGCGGATGGTGATCTCAGTGCCGTTATATGGGAATTTGATGCACTGATGGTAGGTGGAGGGGATGACTTGCATAGAATGAATCCATGGGCGTCCAAGGAGGATGTTGAAGGGAAGGTCAAGATCAACAAAATGACATAATGTATCTTGGATAACTGGGCCCACTTGAATGGGCAATGATATGGTGCCTTCAGAAGTACACTCCATATTGTCATATGCCTTTATTGTGATGACATAATTTGTTATATCAGCTTTAGTGCAACCCATCTATTTTATGAATTTTAGAGTACACAGATTTAGGGCCAAACCATTATCTATCATGACCCGTTTGATGGAAAAATATTTAATCATGACAGCAATGCAGAGTGGGAGATTATGATCGGTTTCATCTAAGGGTATGTCTGTTGGTTTAAAAGAGACCCCACAAGATGCAGACAAATGTCCAACAAGGTTTTGGAATTAAGTGAGGTTGATGTTGTTGGGAACACGAGATTCTTGCAAGGCTTTATTGAGGATTATTTTCCGTAGAGTTTACATTATTCTATGTTAGTTATATTATGTGTAGCCGACAATACTTAGTTACCACTGGATGACAGTTGGGAATCAGTGGTGATGTTCGGTCACACCCCTTTGGGTCTATATAAGTAATGTACTTTCTCTTCTGAGATATAATAGAATAGAGTAGAGTGACTATTGAAAATGTACTCAAGTTATGAATGATTAATAAAGATTATGATCAATCCTATGTATTTGCATTTCTGCACAATGTCTTTACATTAGTAAACTAGGTTACCCTAGTGGGTAAACATTTGGCGTTGCTTCCTAGACGTACTCGGGAAGGAAAAATAAAATAAATTGATGTGTTGATTATTGCCCTGTGGAGAAGTGAGCAAAGAATTCATGCCCAATCAATTGAACAAAAATAGAAAGAAGGAACTCAAGGAGAAACATGCCGATAGAAAAGTCATACTCACACAACAACAAGCTGAGCGAAGGGAGAGATATAGAAGACGCACTGAAGGACTACCAAAGGGAGTAAGTGAAGGCGAGTGTTTGGAGGTATCTGACCGGGAGGTTGGGAGAAGTGACGAGGACTGCCTAGAGGAAACAAGGAGCTTGTTCGGGTCCTTAACCTTAACCCCATGGACAGAAGCAAGAGAAGTCTGATGGAAGGAAAAAGAGGAAGCCACACAGAGGGAGGCTCAGGATACCGCTGCTACCATGAGTATCAAAGTGATCGAGGGGCACGGGTATCATAGTAGCCCACCAGGCTTGGACAGTTCCAGTAGTTTGGGGACATCAAGTGGTATGGTACCAAACATTTCTGGGGTATCAAAGCTGATAGTACCATCCCAGCCTATAACACAATTGGTGTTGCAAAGACAATCGGTGCCTAAAAAAGTAAACATGGCGACCAACAAGGAGAAGTTGCAAAAATTCCACGGAGATGGAAAAGAAGATCCTCTTCGGCATTGCCACATGTGTCAGACAATCTGGTCCGTGAATGGAGTCGCTGACTAGGATGAATGGATGAGATAGTTTCCAACAACCCTCTGAGGGGTAGCAATCGACTGGCAGGGATAACTTTAAGAAACCCCCCCTCCCAAAAAGTATAAAATTGTGGCGAATCACATTTTGTTTTGAGGGAAAATTTTTAATATTGATGGCGAATTGTGGTTCAAATTATAGATATTTGGTGGCGAATTTTTTAATTTCGTATACAATTTTTATAAAAAAATGGCGAAAACAAATGATTTTAATAGGA
>MU224884.1:2835905-2848486 GCA_018584345.1 Thuja plicata
GCAATACTATGAAGAAGGCTCCTTCTTTCCGGCATGTTTCAATGATGAACCTC
Organism: Thuja plicata; assembly: GCA_018584345.1. Lineage (NCBI taxonomy): Eukaryota > Viridiplantae > Streptophyta > Pinopsida > Cupressales > Cupressaceae > Thuja > Thuja plicata. Next base: position 2,835,959 of record MU224884.1, read on the forward strand.
ATATATCTTAAATAGACAACTACAAATAAACCGTTTTCATTTTGGCGAATCGGCCGACCGGTACATATGATAAGAACTAATATTTGGCGAACCCCGCGTAATTTCAAGCAATTGAGTGGGCGAATAGGGCGGGAATTTGGGACCCCATTGTGTGTGATGCATGGTGAATTGGGTCCTAGGACAAATAAAAATTTGACATAGGAAAATGGGAATTTGGCGAATGATGTTCGTCAAAAGAGACACTCAATTAATTCCGTGGTGAATAAGAGTAAACATTAAAGAGAAATATGGGTGAAGAACCCGAGTACCAAACTGAAATTGCGTAATCATAGTGGCGAATGTTCCGACCACAATATGACTATTTTATAAAATCTAGGAAAACCGGTCAACTAGTATACGGTGTTTTTTTTCTCCAATTTCTATAGCCCGATCGGGACATATTCGCCAATTGGCGAATAATTGCCACTAAAAAAATCCCTGTCGACTGGTACTCTGACTTAGACAAAACTGGAGTGAACACCTGGGACTTATTAAAGAAAGCATTCGAAAAGGAGATTAGGCTCCTGCGAGATGACAATGAAATCATCTCAGAAATATATGGAACCAAACAGGGAAAAAGGGAGACTGTGCAGGCCTATAGCCACTGACTGAAAGAGTTAGTCAAAAAAATAGATAGCCAGCCAGCGGATGGCCTGAAGAAAAGATGGTTCATGGAGGGCCTAAAATCGAACCTACGGAGGAAAATGAAGATAGTGCCCCCCACCTCATATGAAGATGCCTATAACCGGACGATGGACTTGGAGAGCGAATAGAAGACCTCCAAGAAGAAAAGAAGCAAGTCTTCTTTCGACAAAGATGACACTGCGAATGATGACAGTAGTAGTGATGGCAAGTCAAAGAAAAAAGTCATGGCACTCTAAAAGGACATGGAGAGAATGATGAAGGAGTTCAAGACCATGAAAGGGGGTACCAAAAAGGGGGAAGATGACATGTGGTGTATGAACTGCAAGGAGAGTGGCCATACGAAGGTGTCGTGCCCCAAAAATGCATTTTGTGACATTTGCCAAATCATGGACCATTCCACCAAGGAATGCCCATACAACATGAAAGTAAGGAATCAACAGGTTTTATTTACCCAGGAGAAACTATCTACATCGGGCGTGTATGGAGGCAACCAACGCAGTGGCAGAAGGGGCAACAACAACACCAACACAAGGACTCAAATACAATATGACCCTATGGGTCGACCGATGTTCTAGTCCTGAGCTTGCAATCAGTGGGGCCACTTTGTAAGGGATTGTGACAAGGGTGACACCCCATAGAAGTTATGCTGCTGGTGTGGTCCTGATGACCATGACGATGCACACTGTCTGAAGGGAGTGAACTTCATAAACATTGATAATACCGTGCTTGTACTTACAAGGGGCCAAGAAAAAAAGGCCACATATTTGGATTCCCGTATGGAGACGGAGACCCAGGAAGCTACCTACTCCTCACGCATGAAGGTAGATGAAAACATCGTAAGGTAGTTATTACAGATGGAAGTGCCGGTAAAAATCTAGGCCCTCTGGGAAACCATACCTCAATTAAGGATGGCTATCCTTAACACGACACCATCACAACCTCATCAGGTACCCGAAACTCGTCCAAGTCTTATCACAGATCCTATGTTGCTGGCTATGAATAGTGGGCACCACCCAGCGGTGGTCGAGATGGGTATCCTTGGCACCACTCTCACAGACACCATTGTAGATGGTGGGTCCAGAGTAAATGTACTTTTGGAGGAGACATGGAAAAAGTTAGGAAAGCCCACGTTGTGGCCTCTAACATTCAACCTATTGGGAGCAGACCAGCTTGACATCAAACCCATCAGAACCCTCATGGCTCAACATGTGATTATTGGTACACAGCCCTTCGTACTCAACTCTGTGGTTATCCCATTAAAGAAAAAGGGGTACGAGGCTATTTTGGGATGAGGGTGGCTCACCTCGGTGAAGGTGAACCACAACTGGAAGAGGAACACACTCACCATGGAGACTACTAGGAGGAAGTACGTGATTGACCTCTGCACGCAAATGGTAAGCGAGGAGTTAGCATCTTCAGACTCAAAATTTGAAGGAGAGCAAGTGGGAGGAGATGGAGGGCAAAGAAGAATGGAGTCCAATGATGAAGAGGTTTTGGAGTTGGAAGAATGTTCTATGGATGATGGAGATTCAATGAATGGCCTCTTTCATTGGTAGATGGAAGATTACGAGTTCTTCCCACCATCTTGTAACATGCTAAGCATTAGGGAGGAGGAAGCCACCCCCACACATCAGTTTACAAAGGAAGAAACCATCAAATACCAGGAGGTAAAATCAAAGGGGAAAAGCCTCAGTGATGATGCTCGTGTCGGCGATGGTTGGAACACCGTGGCCGTAGCCTTAAAATTATTTATTCTCCTTCTTCTTATGTACGAGCCAACAATGGTGGTCGCTATAGAATTTATGGTTCCCATCCTTTGGATCGCCATCAAAAATAAACCCAAGGACAAAGTTTAGGAAGTCATCTATGACGGGGCCATCTAGCTGCAGACTCTCGATGGATGGGAGATATACAAGGCCATTAGCAGTTCCAAATCGAAACCTCATCCTGAGAGGATGGACAAAGCACCTGAAAGGATGGACAGAGCACTTGAGGAGATGGAAGAGGACCCGAGTAACTAGAGAGGCTGGAGGGACGACCGGAGAGGCTCCCTAAAGGTAATTAGATTAGGCAAATAATAATGATAAATTAAAAAAAAATTAAAATTAAAATTAAAAAAAAAAAAAAAATGTCTGTACGGTACCGTACGACCTGATGCCATATGGGCCATACGGAAGCAAAAGTGAAAGGGAAAAATTAGGACTGTACGGGCCCGTGAGAGTTAACATCTGAATAGCACAAAAGGTTGTACGGCCATACCATCATATGGGATGTTTCATAAAGTAGTGCACGGGACCCAGTGCCGTACAACCATGAGCACGTAGGAGGAACATGAATAGATAAGACTATATTGTGTACAGTACTTGGAGAGGAAAGAAAGGACTGAGAGGTACGGAGAGTAAGGCATGGCAACACATACATTAAGTAGAGTATGAACAACAAGGAGAAGGACACCCAAAATGCATTAATCTGTATGGCATGGTATATATCCACAAGTGTTGCACATCGTACGACATACCAACCCCCACATAGTAGCATTATCGCATGGCAAGGGAAAAAGACCATGTGCAAGCACAATACCGTACGGTATATTACTATACGGCTCTGTACTGATAAAAAAATGCATGAGTCATTTAAGGCTGTATGACAGTTGAGAGAACCATATGACCCGTTGCCAAAATAGTGGACACAAAGTGATCACCGTACAGATGACACAAGTTGAAGGGATACAAACCGTACTATCGTACGACTATTCAGAGGGTAAAATAGGTGGAATTATTCCATCCACTTGCATTACAGTATGACAATTGAAGAAGAGAGGAAGTCAGAAAAGAAGGAAAGTGTCAAAAGAAAGCATCCCAAGCCGCACAGAGAAGTGATTTGTTGCTACTGTATAGAGCAAGGAAGAGGCAGCAAGCTCAGTGTTGTACAATAGCCAGGCAGTTAGAGTTAGTTATTTATTTCATATAAGGACACAAATAAAGAATAGTGAATAGCATATGACACTAAAGGGAAGGACATTTACAAAGGCACAAAAAGAGTATGGCATCAGACGAAAATCACAAAAATGATGTGCGCCATGGACTTTTGTGTGGGTTTGAAGGTGCTAAATTGGTCTTGGCGACGGGGATCAGAAAAATGCTGCCCCAGGACCCCGTGGGGGGTGTTGCCCCTTGACCCCCATTTATTTTTGAGGCACACCACAATAGAGTTTAGCGTACCCGCACCGTCAGGGTAAGTGTTGGGTTTGTTCCGCTCGGTGAGAAAGAAGTTTGAAGTTGAGGGAGATGGATTTGGAGGTTGTGAACACACAACTTTGAGAAGATGATACCCAGAGATGTTGTAGGCAATGATTTTCCATGTGCCAGTGGTGGTGAGAGCGATAGCAGGGTACTATGCTTTGAGGAGTATGTCTTGGCTGGACATGAGGCTGCCGTGGTGGAGGCATAGAGAGCTCGGGAGGAGCTAACCACCAGGTTGGAGGCAGTAGAGCAAGACTTGGCTCAATATACCCAGTAGTTGGGTGTGGAGAAGGTAGCATGACTATTGAGGAGAGATTGGCTATGGAGGCAGTATCATTTGAGCAGGAGATTGGTAGCACTTGGTAGAGGTTGAGATTGAGCAGCATGTTTTGGTTCTTGTACGTCGTGGTTCATCATTCCTATCTTGTTCTGTCCTGGACATTTTATTGTCATCCAAAGATGAATTTTCTTTAGGGGGGATGATGTTAGCCATAGAGTTTACATTATTCTATGTTAGTTATATTATGTGTAGCCGACGGTACTTAGTTACTACCGGACGACAGTTGGGAATTGGTGGTGACGTTCGATCACACCCCTTCGGGTCTATATAAGCAATGTACTTTCTCTTCAGAGATATAATAGAATAGAGTAGAGTGACTATTTAAAATGTACTCAATTTATGAATGATTAATAAAGATTATGATCAATCTTATGTATTTGCATTTCCGCACAACGTCTATGCATCAGTAAACTAGGTTACCCTAGAGGGTAAACAAGGATCTCTTGATAAGTGGGAGATGTGCGGAGAAGATGCAGGATGGAAATTTGGGCTGGAGTATTCCCTAGGTGTTCCAAAATGTTGTATTGGGTCCCAGCAGATGGGGCAGAACTGGCACCTGCGACTGTTATCCTATCTCTACAAGTGGTGATGGCACATTGGTTATCGACACCCTTGACATGGATGACATTGATGGAGGACTGGACTTGGGTTATGCAGCCGATGAGATTATCATAGTTGATATAGGCATTGGTATAATATTTTCTATCAGCATTTTCTGCTTGTTTACCCTTCCCCTGATCAGAGGACTGGGTAGGATTTCCTGGGCCTGTACCTGAAGTGTGTTTAGGGAATGTATTTTGATAAATTTTAAGGCCCGCGTTTGGCGATGATTGGGCATGAGAGTCCATTTCGATCTCCTTGCGGTCAATGAGATCTTGAATATAGTGTTTCAGCTTCATGCATTTGAGGGTGGTGTGTCCCTTAACACGGTGGTATTCACATTACTCGTTGTCTTTATACCAAGCTGGCTTAGGATTTGAGTCATCAAATGACTGTGTTTTAGGATACACGACTTGGTTAGCTTGGACCAGCTTGTGGAAGATGACATCTATGGGTTCACCCAAAGGGGTAAACGTGCATTGTGGCACATTCAAAGCATGAGGTCTTTGTTGTCCATGTAGGACTGATATAACATTTGTCTGATTCATAGGACCTTGATAGTTATGTTTATATGATGTCCCCAGAGGGGGATAAATAGTCGCACCTTGAGGGCACATGTTTTTCTGGTAAGTCAATTGGAAATTCATGGGATTGAGTTGTTGATACATGGGAGGAGGTTGAGGGTACATTGGTGGTGCATGCTGATAAGTCTGGGTAGGTGCATTAGGACTGGCTACCACAACCTGAATGTGTTTGGTGTTAGTGGCTCCATCTGTTACCACATTTTTGTCCTTGTTCCAATATCATGATTGATCATTGTTATGTTTTTCAGGCTAGGATTCTTTGTAGTGCTTGATGGTACCCTCTTCTATAAGACCTTGTTCAAGATCCATACCTTTGATTCTGATGTCGTGATAAGTTTGTAAACAGTTCATGCGCATGTGATAGGCAAGCTTAGGATGGAGGTTGTTAATGAAGATTTTGATAAGATGTTGCTCTGGGGGTTGGTAAGACAACCTTGTAGTAAGCCCTAGCCAGTGCTGAAGATAATTGGCCAGGCTCTCTCATCCCTTTTGTTTGGAATTGCATAGGTCAAGGAGGGAGAGTTCATTCTTGACATTATGTGTGTATTAGGCCACAAATTTTTTAGAGAATTCAGAAAAAGTAGAGACTGTGCCGTAAGGAATTTTGTAGAACCACTCAAGAGCGGTTCCTCCTAAGCTTTTGGGAAATAGTCTCATGAGGAAGTTATCGCTATAGGCCACTTCTTGGCAGGCCATGTAGAGTTCTTTCACATGACGCACAGGATCTCCCTTCCCCTGATATTTATCAAATTTGGCTATCTCAAAATGCTTGGGGAAGGGTATGACAGTGATAGATCGATCAAATGGATAAGGACATACCTCTTCACACTTGAATGTTTTAGCCTCTGTCCAAACTTTTATCTCCTTGAGAGCATTCTTCATTTCCTCCCATTCATGATTGATTTGCAGGGGAGGATTGTTAATCGTGATTGCATGGTTTCCTTGAACTTGATATGGATCGAATGGCGAGTATGGAGGATTCTGTGGGGGATATTGTGGTGTTTGGTATGATGGTTTTTGGTCAACGTATATGGGCTGTTGTGGTGGAAGCTGTAGTTGAGGAGAATATTGTAGTGGAGGAGGTGTCGGTGCTTGATAAGATTGTTGCAACTGCTAGAAATATGGTTGTATTTGCTGCGATGTTGGATAGGTGGGATGAGCCTATTGTGCACCTGTATAAGATGGGGGATAGGTGTTTTGCGGCAGAATGCCCCCAGTGGGAACATTGAATTGCTGTGGAGGTGGAATTGTTTGTGATGCAATTGAAGATGGCATGGCTATGTAATTGGCAGAATGAGTTTGTTGTTGTTGCATGGTTTAGATGAAAGGATTAGCAAACTATTGTAGTGGTTGTGCCATGAGGGGATTTGTGCCCTACATTTGTGGTTGCGGCTGTTGTGTAGTTTGGATGGTGGTCTGTGCAGCTACGAAGGGGTTGATTTTTTGCTATTGTGCTTGGGATGTGAATCAGTTGGCGATTTGCTGCTGCAGTTGTTGTTGCTGGGATGGTTGCTGAATGGATTGTTGCTGTTGAATAGGTTGTTGTTGTTGGATAGGTTTCTATTGCTAGGTAGGTTGTTGTTGCTGCTGCTATTGGATAGGTTATTGTTGCTGCTGTTGGATAGGTTGGATGGGAAGTTGGGGTATGACGAGGGGATTCATGGATGGTTGTGGTATGGGGGGATTTGGGTTGAACAATGTTTGAGATAGAACTACTGGCATTTGTTGTGATTGCGTTGCTGGTGGAGCGGTAAAAGTGGACCCTTGTGGAAATAAGGTTTGGTTATAGGCATTGGTAGGTGGCATTCCTATGGTGAAGAAAGGCATAATAGGCATGGAGACTTGGGTGCTTTGATGCTGTGAACTGGTTGTTGCACTTTGAACGGGCTGTGTAGGAATGGGTGGAATGGTGGTTTGTTGTGTGCTAATAGGTGGTGGTGGAAAGTTTGCAATGAATGTTGGGATTGCTTGTGAAAGAGGAGTGACTGTGGCTTGCGGAGGTGCTTGCATAGTGATAGGGGGTATTGTTTGTGCTGCTGATGTGGCATCAAGAGGTTGGGCTCCTGAGGTAGATGAGGGCATTGTGTGCATGATGGAGGGTAGAATGGAAAGATGAACTACTTGCGTGATAAGAGTTCCCACTTGTAGGGTTCGTTGAAGTGGATCAAAAAATTCATTTCTAGTGGGATGAGGACGTTCCCCTAGAAGTGCCATAGGTCATGTGACAAGTGTGGGTATAATCCAAGGAGGGAGTTGAAGTCCTTGTTGTTGAATGTCCAATAGTACATGATTACTGTTGCATCCACTCATGGCGTTTACCATGTGGACATGCGCTGGATGGTTGATAAATATTTCCATGGTACTCAGAGTGGGAGTTTCATTAGTGTCTACCCAGATATGTTCAATTTGATCATTGGGCTGAGGCGCATAAGTAACCATGGCATTGGTGTTGTCAGTCATAGGATTAGATGAGCTAGCGGAAAGATTAGTATCCATGTTCTTCCTCTTCTTAGTGGCTTGTGTGATAGGTGGCATGAAATGACTATCCTAAAGGAATATGAGATGCAAGATGTGATGCAAAAGATGCGCCTAGGAAGCTAAGGGTGATGATACTAGGATTATGATGTGTTTAAGATGATGAATATGCTCCTATGGGTTAAGGATGACTTTGGTGCATGCACGGATTAAGGGTTGCTTTCCCTAATGAAAGATCAAGTGGATATGATTTTCTACCTAAGACAGACTTGTGGTCTTTGGTGGACGAGATTCTTTGTTGATGCGAACCAACCTTTTGATCAAGGTGATGAGGTTGCAAAAGACAAAGGGGATTATCCTGAATAATGCTTAGTTTAAGGACATTCAAGGATGGGGTTTGATTAAGATGTAGGTTTTTAGCAACTCAAAAAGGGGATGCAATAACAAGTGAGGGATGTGATCAAGGATGCTTTGGATGATGATTAGGATGACACTAGGCTAATTAGGATTGACTTGATTTATGTAGGATCATGCTAGGATGAGTGTGTGATGTGTTTCTAAAGATGACAACCTAAAGGAGGTCCTAAAATGCAAGCTAAGTGAGCATAAGAAGAGGATGAATTTTCATTTGTTGTGGTAAACCGACTAGTCATATTGCTCAAATCCAACAAAAGTAGAGTTTAGATGATATTTTCCCATGAAATGAGAAACCTTGTTGTTGTAGATCACTTTTTTGAATTCTTCCCATTTATGAATCTCTTGTTTGATGGAATTAGTGATGTGTTGGTACTTGGTAGCCTCTCGGGTTGTGTTTTTTTGTTCTCTTTGCATGGGTGGTAACAGAGTTTTCACCTTCTTATGCTTCTTGGAACTGGTCATGTCCTATAAATAGATCTGATCTTGGATGAATAGTTGGAGGTTTTAGGACATATCTCATAACAGACCAAATTTTGAAATTTAGAGCCCAAGGTAATCTTTGCAAAGGGACATTATCTTGATAATCTGGCAAAAGTTTGATCTTTTTCTGATTTTCAATAGATTTGTTCCATGGCAAGAACCGATTTCAGCATAGTCAAACCAGAAAATAACAAGCATATTTTTGAAAACAATTTGACCCTTGAGGGATACAAGCACGTGACAAATTTGAATGTTGGGTATTTCATTCATGTTTTGGATTTGTCAATGTTCTTCAAGCACTTCAAGCACAAAATCTACCTAAGGAATTGTCATAGCATGAAAATACTTGCTCATAAGCTTAGGCACACACACAAGAGCTAATCAAAATCATCACCAAGCACGCAATGGCTCCAGTCATGATGTTGTATTATCTGGTTCCAAACGCTCAGGGTGGCACGAATGTATGAGTGATCTTGGGGAAGTTACTATCTTCCTTGCACAAGAATTATCACCTTTCGGGGATGTTCCAGGTAGCTTCTAAGCCTAGAGTTTTTTGTAAGGTTCTCTGTTCGATTGTATCCTCTATGTCCATGCAAGCATGATTCAGGCGTATAGCCCCATAGAGCATCTTGACAAAAGTGGTCACATAAACGTGATTGAGACCGTGAGGCCACACTTAAGTTAGACGAGAGCCGAGTATAAGCTCAAATTCCAATCGAATCCTGAGGCTTTAAACCCAAGGAGTAAATTTTATTAACGTGAGTTAGAGTGGTGTGACTTACACCTTGTTCTCACGTGGGTCGTTCTCGAGAGATTTTTTCCTCAACCGACAGGCCCATCTAAAGGATTCAAAGTAAATTGGATTGGCGACAAAAAGGAGTTTGGATTTCTGATTCTCCCACAAAGGGGAAAATAGCATACTCTCCTATCCAGTATCATTTTCTCCACAAGCACACAAGACAAGCTTTGTTCTTTCCCAAAAGATTCGATTGTTTAATACTAAGTAAGTGTGTCTAGGTTTTTGATCTTCCAAAAAGGGAAGAGATCATAATCCCCTAACACTCACTTAGGATTAGACAAGAAAATCTAACTAATTAGTCTATGTGCCTAAAAAAGATTAACACAAACACAATCATTTGGTCAATTTTAAAGTGAGGAAACCAACAAGACAAATATGAGTAGTTTTCAAGTTGTGTCTTTGACAAGCGGTGCTGCAAGACAATTGATTAGTAGTTTTGAACTAGCCTTTGACAAGCGTTGAGAACACAAAAACCACTAGATAATTGTTAGCAAATGATCAAAACAATTTGACAGTGTGCAGATGCTGATTCAGGGTGCAGACGCTGGTTCTTGTTTTAGCCTTAAAAAAATGACAGAATGCAGAAAAAGGCCAGAAACACAGAAAACCAGTAAGTTGTTATACAAGTCGGAGACGCCAATTTGTAAAACACAGACGCCAATTAAGCGAAGCCGCTGGTTTGTGAATCATAGACGCTGGTTCATGAACCAGTGTTTATGCAGACGCTGCTGTACCTGCAAGCACAAAAAGACAACAAACAAAGTTAGTTCTTACTTCTTTTTAGTCTTTAATCTGATAAAATTTACCCATTTAAGATTATCCAAAGAACTAAAAGCTAGTGTTCTTAAATATATTATCAAGATTCGTTCTCTTAGTAAAATTTTGGCATTATAACTGCTTGTTAGATTGATCTGTGCTAAAAAAATAGAGAGCTAAAATATCAAAAAGCAGTGGGAAAACCAAAAATCTTGATAAATAACAGCTAATCTCTTTGAAAAATCTCAAAGTTAACAAGGCCAGACACAGACGCTAGTTCAGGTCGCAGACGCTAGTTCTGCGAAGACACCAAACGGTGGTTCATAGAGAACCAGCATTTGCGCAGATGCCTCTGTGCAAAACGCAGACACTGATCCGTGTGCTGGGCAAAATTTTAAGAAAGAAAGACAAGAAGTTAGAAAATTTTAGGGTCGTGGGTCCCACCGGGTGTGCTAGAATGTGTACGGTGAAATATTCAATCTGTTGGGAGCAATCTCAAACATAAAATGTTAGTGCGTTAGCACATATAATCAATTCAAAAGCATATGAAAGAGCAATCAAGCAACAAAGAACTCAACATAACATTAGATTGAACTAAAACAAGTGAGCACCCTATTTAACTTGTTTGATTTGTTCTTTTGATGGAATGTAGGTGTGCTCTCTCAAACACACTAAATATAATGGTTCCCCAAATGGAATGCAAGTGTGTAAGCAAATGAAGCAATTCAAGAGCTAGTATAAGGAACTAGTCTCAAATCCTTCAAATGATGATCTAAACTAGCTATGAAGATGATATGCATATACTAGATTGAAGCTAAGATTCATTCACCAAATTGAAGCCTAACATGTGATATCTATGTGAATTAAGCATGCAAGACTAAGAGCATATGAAAACATGAAATCTAGAGCTATGTTAGCATAATAACAATGCAAATATGAGAGATGATAAAATGAAGAGGAGAAGGCCTCTATTCATAGAGTTTTGGGAGAGAGGAGGAGGCTTGGATGATGTGGCATCTATATGGCATCCACATAAGAGCCACATAAGGGACACATAGGCTTTGAGGGGATGGCTGATTTTGAGTCAAATTTGGCATTTAATGTTGAGTGGCTCAACATTTCCAAGTGGGAGACAAAGTTGTAAGAAGAAATTAAGAGGGATGGGTGCCCATTTTGGAGAGAATTTCCCCATGTGGGTGAGCATTCCATTAGCCCTAAAAAGGTTAGGAATCACCCATTAAGCATGATTAGAGGATAGTTAGGTGGGTAAATATACTTAGGAAATGAGGTGATCGGAGTAGGGTAGGAATAAGGTAGGCTTTCTAGGTTGGATTAATAGGTTCCTAGCTAGGGTTTAGATTATAATTCAAATTAGATTTGAATAAATCATGGTTTAGAAGAATTAGGAATTTGGGGGATTTAATAAATGTAAATTTATTAAAAAGGAGATTTTATGAGACAAATGTATTTAAATGAAATACATTAGAATAGTATTTAAGCTATTGATAAATACTAGCAAATAACATTTTTGGACGTCTACAATTATTTAAAACCAATTGATAAAAAAATATTGACATCAAACCAAGCTAAGCATCTTCATTTATTTTTTAAAATTTATTCCTTTATTTCAAAATTGTGATTATTGAGCTAACTCTTCATCCTAAGTGAAATTATTTTTGATAAAGGTAAATACAGGTTTTGAATGGAACCCGAAACCATTTATAGCATAATAAAAAGATAGACAACAACAGCCCTTACAAACATCGATAGCTTGCTACACAACAAAAAGTAGGACCCAACAAACTTGAAAAGAAACCCAAAAAGATCCTAAGTGAAATTTTTACTCATTACAAATTATTCAATTAATTTTAAATATTTACATATAAGTATTCAATTTCTTTATGAATTGAAATTTGTTTGTTAAAAAATAAAATGATTAAAATCTGAAATAAAATGCCTTTTATGTACAATCCTATGGTAAAAATATTTTGATTACATATAAATAAATAATATAATAGCTAGAGAAGGAATCAATTGGAGTAGCATGCCAAAAAAAATTGAATAGAAAAAATGAAATGAACATTTTTTATTTATTTATTTTGGTGAAAGAGGTAATATACCAAGAAATTTTTTATTAATTATCCTATATAT